>BGPR01033031.1:0-17188 GCA_013235015.1 Araneus ventricosus | reverse complement strand
GGGGGGGGGCTTTGTTAGAAAGTATACCAGAAAGTATAGGGGAGACCACTCCCGCTGGTTCATATACATAAATAATATTTACTAAAACAATAAGGAAATACAATTGTATACGTCATATATAAATTAATAACGTTATAATTTTATTTCATTTTGAAATCAGCATTTTTTTTCTCTCCCTCTTAATTTCATGAATGAGCTTCGTCATAAAGTGCTAGATACAATATTAAGCGGTATTGGCTGTAAATTCTGATTGATAAATTTAAAGATACGTGTAAAATAAGTCAGTAGATTATTAAATATATTAACTTAGTAACCAAGGTTGTATGATTTTTATCTGTCTTAACAAAGGATTTATTTCAATACTTTGAGTTTCTTATAATGTCTATAGGCAAAAAATTAATGTATATAAATTTTTCATTATTATTTTTGTGGGGGGGGGGTTCTTTTCGATGAATTAAGAGATTTGTACACATTTTATAATTTTTTTTTCGAGTGCGAGATGAATGCAATGTATTTTTTAACAACCGTTTGAATTTCTTACTTGAGTCCTATTTAGGTGATTAAAGATAGAATACATAAAATTTTCTGAGTAAGTTAAGCAAAATTTCTTTAAAAACTTCTGAATTGTTTTTATAAAGTTTGTTTTTGAACCTTTATTTCTTGTGATACCTTTTGGGTTAAATAGATGTCTGTATATAATGACCATCGTGAAGTTATTCAAGATGCGTAAATCATATAAACTCAAAAATGTTGATAGTACATTATTTTTAGGTTTGCTTGCACCTTTAATATTTGCACTCCCAGGTATAAAATATCCGGAAAAAATGATAACATTTCAAAAGAAAAATAAGAGAGGGGGCGTATTTTTGGTATTTGCCCTGGGCGCCATTTTATGTTGGTACGCCACTGTTCAAATCAAAGATACAAATTTGACATTTTCAAATATTCAAATAAGTTGTCCTTTCTTCACGTATATCAGAAGCAGTTGAGTAAAAGCAGCAATCAATGGATTACGTTTTAAAAAAAAATAATGCAACTGAACAAGATAATGCAACTTTAATTACATCATCATTATGTCTGAAGATTTCAAACTCGAGTCTCGAGCACTATACCATTGCTTAAATGTGCACTTGGGTAACGGATGCTTTCCAAATAACAGTCATCACATGCCTCCTCCTCCTTTTTGTATGCCACTATAACAATCATGAGAATGACACCGGCCATTACTACCGCCGACATTACTCCAAGAATGATATATCCTTCCACAGTCTTAGTGATGGAAGAAAAGTCCTCTAGTTGACTGTAGCGTGCTCCGGTATAGCTCAGTGTTGCTACTGCCACAAGCATCCAGGTCAGAATAAGAGATATCTTTAGCCAATAAAAACGTTTACAAGATGGTGAAGAACTCTGGCTTTCACCAACCCTGTAAGAAAAAAAGATATAATTTCCAATTTGATTAACATTATTTTCATGGACATTTCCAAGACAAATTCTTCAGCAATTTGTCTGTAAAAAAATTTCAGTAAGAAAGTATGGGATAATACTTAATATCCAATAGATAAAAACATAAAAGGGGGCTCTTGATTAAGTGAAAACACTCACTTAAAATTTAATTTAATCAGAATAGTCTGCAGAAAGGGTGTCAAACTCTCGACCCACGACAAATGTTCTTGCGACCCAACAAACCAAAGATCTGGGCCCGGCTCACATTAAATCCGACATAGACGAACGAATTCCCCTCCCCCCCACACTGGGGAGTGGGCTGCTGGTTCAGGTGTCGTGGCCACTGTCCCAAAATAGCTATGCTGCCTCAAAATGGGATTGTGATACAATTAAACGAGACTGTCTAAAATATTTATACTAATATCATGAGAACACTGGCTCGGGAAATTCGGCTACACTTAAAAAAGTTCCAACCCTTTGTTCTGTTCTTTATTACTGTCTTCAAGAATTAAGAAGAATTTGTATTAAGAAAATCTGAAAAACTTTATATTTATTTTAACTTTAAATACATTTTTTAAAGGGCACAGACTTTACATTCGAAATACATGTTAACAAAATGCCTATTACTTCACAAGTATTTGACTGTCACATGTTTCAAGGATTAATTTTTTTGTTTCTTTTTCTGCTTTTTTTTAAAGAGAAAATCAGCATTTCCTTCAGATAACGTCAAGTTCTAATTAGTCCGAATAATTGTCGATCTGTTTCTCTGAAAACAACGACACCCAATCCCCTGAAAGGAGACAAACAAACCAAGTTATATCTTTAGGATCACAGTATCTGACACGTTACTTTCGCACGTGATATTTTCACTTATCTCTTTGTTTATATAGGGTTATGCATGTATTTCACTATCAGTGACTATTGCTTCCACGTGATTGCATTGATAAGAAATAGTGAAAAAATTTAGAATGCCCTATATGAGCACGAATTTGTAATCTAACGTTACCCTTAAGAAAGATAATACTGACTTGTAAAACGTTTTATCATTTGAATTGAACCACATCTTGGGGGATTTTCAGAAATCGTGTGATTCTCAAAACCATTTGAACAACTGCACACGAAATTTTTAAGTTGATACTACAATAATTTGATTAGATTAAATCCATTTTCCTTGTGGATTATGGGCTATTGTCTGGAGTCAGGTGATGACGTCACTGAAATTGATAGAATCAAAATACGGAACAACCACTTGCTTTCGCGAAAGCTTGATGAGGTACAAACCCACCAGAGTTTGCAACCCTTTTTAATAGGACAGAATTCCTCATTTAATTTTTTCTTGTTCCTACTAGTTATGCAATAGATTAGTTTATATGGAATAATAAGCGTTCCTCGAAAAATATTAAACGATGACTGTATAGTTTCACCTGTGTTCATTATATAGACGAGTGTGTGTGTGTGTGTGTGTGTGTGTGTGTGCGCACAAGAATCTTTAACCGTGATTACCACTCTAATTGCACCTTCAGAGGCGGATGCGCCGAAACATCCGGCAAAATTAGGTCGCTGCCAACCCTCTCCTTGCTAATTCCATTTCATTTGCCAATGTTTGAAAACAATAACTTTTACCATATATAATGATGGCACAAGAGAGTATATTTTTACTTACACGATTTTCTTCTCAAAGCATTACATGGTTACACTTGATAATAAATTGGAAATTATGCATACTTCCCAAAATGTCTGTGCTTCTATAAGATTCTATAATTTTTAAACTTAATTTTTTTTATCTCAACCAAAATTGCTGAATAGAAACGCTTTCTTCTAACTCTCCTAAACATGAAGGAGTAAAGAAAAACCAAATGTAATTAAATAAATTAAAGAAAAACCACTAGTCAGGAAAAAGGGTAGGGTTATTTGTGCGCAGCTATGCAATCTGGGATCAACCACCATTCTAAGAATTTTGGGTTCAGTATTACAAGTTGCCTCAGAGTGTGCAATTTACTGTCGAAGTTGAATCAAATTCAATCCGTTGCACAACTGATCATTTGTAATACAATAATTAACCCTTTGTTAGGCGTTGCTACTATATCCCTGATATTTGGCACGACAATCACCCAGATTCTATGCTGTTTTTTTTTCTTTTACATACAGTATCTTAATCTTTAATTTTTATACTTAATACCTAAAATATATTTATTTTTGTACTTATTATTTTATTTCGGAACATTGCAAATGCAGATTAATAATTTACCTTATAACACTGGTTCTTGTAACTACAGGAATATCTACTTCAACACTTCTAGGCTGCAAGTGAGACTTGCTGCTGGCTGTGTAAAAAATGAAGTCAGCGTTTGCTGATTGGGGAGGCTCTCTGTGCTTACGACAGCAACTGAAGAAGCTGCTCTTGTGTTCCATTGGCATCGGTTTAGACAATCTCCTCGTAGGTCTGACGGGTCTGATGACGTTGTTTGACAAATTGATAACATCACATAAATCATTGCGTGCTTCGTAGTTAAATTCAAGAGATAAATGTGGAGAGATCACACTTAACTTTCGACCTGAAAACATAGAAAACAGTACCTTCAAATTCAAATGCGTCAAATCAAATTCATATGTCTTATAGAAAATTTTTAACAAAATCAGTACATTAAATTTAAATGAGCTATAAATAATTTTATAATAAAAACAATACCTTCAGATGCAAACACTTCAAATTAAATTAATGCATAATAAATAATTTAATAATAAAAACAACACTTTCAAATGCGTCAAATTAGGATTTCTAAAACATTTCAGATCTTATTTTTCATCACTAAGTTTTGTTCTAAAATTCTTGCAATTCTCAGAATGCATTAAGAGAATTTTGGAAAATACTTGGAAGGAGAGTCTAATTATGCATTTAATGATTGTCTTTAGAAATTAAATATGTCTGCTCATTATCTACAATTAAAATATATCATGACATTTCTGAAGCTCAAATAGTAGGGGGGAAAAAAGGCTCTCAAGAATTAGGAACAATACTGAATACGAGACAAGTCCGCTTACAACTAAGACAAGTCTGATTATGTAATTCTGTCTCGAAGAATAATTTTGAATAGAATGTTAGGACACATCTTTTAAGTGAAAAAAGTGAAAATTTTGAAACTTTTTTTTATGGCTACAACACTTTCTCTTTCGACACTTCGTACACACACGTTCGAAAGTGAAAGATAAAGTAGTATGGAAATGATTTATTCGACGTCACAGTAACATAACAAAAGTAATCATCAAATTGCGCCTTTTTCTTGCGAAATGCCCATAGATTCCAACATTAAATTCGTGTAAGGCATTTGAAGTATTTTACGTGAACACTATTAAAAGTAACCAATTGGAAGATAAAGTTTTAATTTTACTCTCGTGATTTTCTTTCACTCGATTAAAGCAACCAATAAGAAGACCCAGTTTTAATTTTACTCTCAAAATTTTCTTTCGTTAGATCTCAAAAAGAGAGAACCAAATTATCCATTATCCTAAAATTATGATTAGAGATTTTAAAACCTGTTTTTCGGATTTGTTTTCTTTAAATAAAAAGATTGAATTTTATCTGATTTACGTGATTTATCCTCTGAAACACAGGCAAACTAGATTTATGCAGTCCATTTACGTCACAAAGAAAATGCAAAAATACTTTTAAAGCAGCGGGGATGTTCTCTACTCATCTTTCTCGCATGCTAACACACTATTACGCGTTTTGTGTTCAGCTTCGATGTAGAATGGACAGAGTCGAAAACGTATTTTAGATCTCTTCCTTTGACCGATTTCAGATCTTAAATACAGGACCGTTCCAAAGAGATCCTGCGCCCCCACTACGTGCTACATTTTTGTATTTTTTTTTTCATCCCCTCTCGCTCCCTCAAAAAAACTACCATCCTGTAATTTTTTCCCTTTTCACAGATTCAGCAAATTTTACACCCTGGTATTTAAAAAATTATCCCGTCCGACCCATCACCCTTCATCGAGGCAAAATGCAGTTACTAGCTATCTCTAGACGCAACAACTAACAACTCCCGTAATTTTTAGTTAGCCACAAAGAGCTTATTCTTGAATTCTTTTTTATTTACACGAGAGATCGTACCAATCTAACTCTTAAACTTTCCTTTTTTTTTAAAAAAGTTCATTTTTGCACCTCAGCTCTGCCTGCGCCCTTGGCGGATGCCAATTTTGCCACCCCCTCGCTACGGCCCTACTTCAATAAAAAAAACTTCGTGATTCAAAGAATCAATTTTGGTTTAAAAGCAATTTTGCTTCTTTACAATAACTCCCAATAACGTTACATAAAAGCACACAATTTACTTACCTCCATATATGAAGTAAACATCAGAAAACAATTTGTGAAGTGTCACATGTTGAACCCAGACCACCCACAGAAACAGAACGGGAAGCTGGTCAGACAAGTTTATTTACAATGCGATGGGAAGGGAGGTTGTGGTTAAATCTTGGGGTTGTAAACTGACCCATCTTGTACCAGGGTGTCTACTCAAAAAAAATTTCAAACTTCCCTGACTTTTCCAGGTTTTCTAGACCAAAAGCAAAAAATTTTCAGGTATCTTTCTTTAATCGTTGGTCCAGTCAAAAGCCATTTTATGCACACAAGGGGTAAAAGTCGGGACCTACAACTTCGATCCCAAACTACGACATACAACCATGCACCAGCCAGGATTCTAAACTTTTTAGAGAAAAACGGTATTTTCAATCTAAAAATATCTTTTTTCAGATAAAGGTATATCAGTGTAAAATTAAATATCTTTTACATTAATAAGAAAATGCAATTTCGATTACAAGCAAATAATTTAAGATAACACTAAGAAAATGTATATTTAGTTCAAGTTGGTTCTTGAAAAATTTATAAACGTGAAAATAATATGGCTTATGCGTACAAACATTATAACCTAAGTCATAACCTATTGGTTAAAAAAAACTTGAAGTTAAAGGAAGCAAAGTATTTTAACAAAAATAGATTTGCTTTAACTGAAAAAAAAAACAAGTCACAAAGTAGCAATTAAGATTTCAATACAATAATAGACTGAAAAAAAATCGTAAATTTAACTTTAATGGAATAATTTTTACAAAATTAATATTTTTGCTCTGCTATAGTTCTTTAAGAGTCTAATAATCGCATCTATATAAACAAAAGGAATATCTGGATATTTTAAAATCACAAGGCAAAAATTAATATCTCGGATCTTTTCTCAAGCCATCAAGTTCAGCTATTTGCTTCTCTGCTTCTTGTCGGATTTTCACTTTCTCCACTTTAAGCAGCACTTAAGCTGCAGTCCACTTATTTTTTGCTTTTAGTTCTTTATGATCGCAACTAGGAGCAGTTCTTGCGGCAAGTATCATTTGTTTTGTTACATCTACCTTAAATAAATCTCCAGAATTAAAGCAATTACCGACCTTTCTTGCATATTCTCAATTAGCACAGCTTTACTAATGCTGAAACCACTCTCAACAGCTGCATTTCCGTGTGACATAATCAGAACATTTTTTACGAACATGAATAAGTTTTGATAGTTAGTGTTTTTATCCACCACTGAAGAATAGAAAACATCTAGTCTTTCACTTTCATGTTTGAATTCTAACATTTCCTCTCTAACATGAGGAGATGCAACGAGTTTACAAAATTCTGATTTCACTTTATCAGCAGTGACTGCTGTCATTTGATGGCAAAGTAATTTCTATCTTCTGAACGCAGGATGGACTTGAGCGGATGTTTGGAGACAGAACGCCGCCCCGTGCCACCCCTCAGTTCGTCCGCGACAGGATTCGAACCTGCAATACTCTGACTAGGCAGCTCACGCCTCTAACAAGTTTAAAACGTAATGATTTCTTTCTATTAATTTGGAAGTCATTTTCTGTAAAAATGAAAGACATTCTTCCTTAAAATTTGACTTTACAGTATGTGATGCTTTACTTTCATTAAGGCTGTGCCTTGCTGCAAAACCAATGTTCACATCAGTGATTGGTAAAAGATTACACTTTTGGATGACATCAACTTTCAATTAATTTCATTGCAGAACTGTTTTTCTCTAAAACACAATGTTTAATAAATCTCTTCATTAAATTGTGAAGCGTCAAATACATTTCTTCATACAGGAAAGGTGCTTTTGGCTTACCAGCCTGGAATTTCATTAAAAAACCCTGTACTTCTGAGGCCACTGAAATAAAGAAACCTAATTTTGCTTCTGAAAGCTCACTGCATTTTATCATTGATTTCACTGAACTGTAAGTATCTGGTTCAGTCTTTTTTAGCTTCCACGTCTCGAACAAAGACTCTCAAGTGTGGGAAAATATCTAAAGCCCTTTGTGCAACAGCTCAACTCTCTAGCCACCGAATGGAACAAAATTTCAGTGGAAAATATTCGTGTTTGTCAAACTTACAAAATCAGCACATCTAGCTGGTGAATCTTTAAACAAATTAAAGACGGCATAGAGAAATTTATTTATATCCCAGGATGTACTTTTATGTTCAGTTTTAAAAGCACCATGGACAATGAGGAGGCCACAAGATCCAAAACAGGTTTAGAGCCGGCATACTCTTTTAAATCATTTTGCAGCGATTGTCAGGAAACAGTTCTAATTTGTGATTAACATTTGGACCATCCATAGATAATTGGATTATTTTCTTTATATCTGATGGTGGCAATAGAACTTTTTAGAGCATTCAGTAAAGATATTGCATCAGAATTCCCAAGAAAAAACTTATGTTAAATATCGTGTTGTAACAGCATTCCCATTTTTTTTTTTTTCCAAAAGCTGACATGTATGTCCATTTGACCCTTTTGAACAACTTTGTTTAAAGATTCATCAAAGCATATAAAATATGATTCTAAAGAGGAAAGAACAGCTGATAATTCATTTTTAAAGAAAGGAGCCAATCCAAAACAAATTGTATATAATGTCTCATCTTTTTTCATTTTGAATTTTTTAGCTATCTCATTGTCAGGAAACATGAGTTTACAGATATCAGGCAAGTCCGAATTTGAACGAAAAGAGGAATGTGTCATAACTGTACGAAGACACCACAATAATTCAGCTTTAGTTACTTGGTCATTAAGGAAGTACTTGTTGATTGTTTTTTTACAACTACTAACACTTCCTTTAGAAGAACTTCTTTCATCTAAAAATTCCAGTGTTGGTGTAATACTCTCAGCCGACTCTGTTTCTATAAGCACTGGTTCCATACACTGATTCTTTACTCACAGGCACGGAAGCACTAGGTTGAGATTTGTTCATAAAATTTACCAAAAAAAAAGTTGCATACCTGAAGAATTTTTAAATTTAATTTTTTTTCTGATGTTTAGGTCTTTTTTCATGGCTAATGATTGCCTGACGCTCCATATTGCTTTAAGAGAAAGTTTTCTTGCAGGCTGAATATTTTGAAAAACAAGGATATTTTACAACAGGTTCCAACCATATTGCCCAGTAAAGGTTAAGCTCCTTATCACACCAATCATGATTAAACACACTTTTCTTTGAAATTTTGTAGCATAGAAATAAAATATTTTACAGTATTTTAACTAAAGCTGATTAAATCAAGAAATTTAAAATGTTAAAAAAAAAAAGCCTAAAAGCAGACCTTCACAATCATATAGAAGCAGACTAACAACCACTTTAGCAATACTTACAGAATGTGCAACACTAAAAATGCAACAGTACACTCTGCAAACTAGTTCGCCCTTTCTAAGAAGTAGTTCCGCAATAGGTAACTAAACAGCTTCTCACTGTCAGTTTAAGACTCATCCCCCCCCCCCAACTGTCATAGTTTGTTGTTGCCCCAGACAGGAAGGGAGAGAACGAAGTGGATTCTGATTTGTAGGGGTTTTGTCAGGCTCTGGGAAGACTAGAATGCGTTGTAGCGAACAAAAGGTGGTTTGGAGAACTTGTTTAAGAAAGGAAACTTTCTTCTAGCAGTCTCAAGTTGTAGTAAAAAAAATCAATTCAGGGGAATTTTTTTAAAGAAAAAGAGGAAAATAAATCTTTTCAAATTGAATTTTTTTACTTAAGAAATTTTTCCAGGTTTTCACCAGAAAAATGAGAAGTTCCCTGATTTTTCCAGACCCCTCCCCAGAAGTTCTCTGACTTTTCCAGGTGGATAGACACATTGTTGTATGCACGTGTCGTCAAACATGGACCGGTGGTCCTTTCCGGATTTCATGGAACTTAACTTGACTCTTCCTAATGATTCTCTGAAATCGCAATTCATTTCAAGAGCAAGACATTTTCGAAAGAGTCTCCAATGCATGCTTTTTCACAGATTAGCTTCTTATGTTAATAAGGGTTATGAAAAATGCGCCGGATTTTAATGTAAGGCTTTTCAGAGTTATTGTAAAATGTTTGATTTGTTTCTGTTGCTCAAAAGAACAGTAGCGGCGATTGGAAGTTATAAGTAGGGGAGCAGTACCGGGAAGTATAGGGGTAGAAGACAAAATTCAAAAATTTAGCTACAAAATAAGTTAGCTTTTCTGGACACCATTGTTTTTTCCAATTTCAGGTAGCTGAAATAAAATAAATTTTCCCTCACAAAGTAAAAGGCTCCTCCTCCGACTCTGCAGAAGATTGTGTGCACCAAGCGAAGAATCTCTTCCAGTGTTTGTACAAAAATGCAAATTAAGATTGTCAAATTTTCTTGTAAAACTAAAAATCTAACCATGAATTTATCTGGGGGAATAACCAAAAAATTTAAGAAAAATGCGCAGTTTCAAGCGAGGGGAGCTGGGCTCGATAACACATGAGTTATCGTTAGCGTAGTTCTTAGGCTTTGTAAAAGCACTGAGACTTCTTTTATCTAACTCGAGGCATATATGTTTAAAAATTTTATCTTATCAGAAATAATGCGTATACACATTCTGAGTCTTAAAATATTTTTTGTTATTCAAGATCAAATGCGCATGTCAGCGGTAAGAGAGACAACTGTTATATAGAAACTATACATACACATCTTTCATAATACATAAATTTCTATAGAAATTAAAGAGACGTGCAAACCCTGATCTAAATCCAAACTGAACGCATTACATAAAAATGTGCCATGATTCAGTTAAATAATACGCATGTATATGTAAGTTATCAGATATACACATATAATAAAATGTTGAAAAGATGAAATACGTGCACGTATATGTGTCACTTTATTAAGCAAGCCATAAATATTTGCATCAATTCAAACTATTCTGTCAATTATTAGATAATTAATATCTTCAACAAGAAACCATTGCTTCACAGCAAGAACGATTTCGTGACAGAAAATCAAGGAGAAACCGGATTATTGTATTTGAGCTTATTAACTTTCCAGCGGGAGTGCGTATGCAGGAGATACTTATAACGTGTATCGTATTACTATTTATATCGTGCAGTTTTACAAAAATAAATGCAACTTTCATTTACGTGATATGTATTTATTAGCTTTATACCAAAAAAAGATTAATAAAAACTTCACTTAAATTTATAAAAGAACGATATAAGTATGTAATACTATGCACAATATAAGTATCACCTGTATATGCGTTCCTGCTGGAAGGTTGAAAACCTCAAAGACAGGCATGAAATTCGCAAGATTTCATTTATTAATTTAAGTTTATATATTAGCTTTTATAAGTACAGATTCTTTCAGCTCACTAATTAATGATCAGAGGCGGCCAGAGGTAATTTTACCATCCGGGCAGAGCAACAATATGGCGCGCCCCATTTCTCTACGAATGTATATATAATGCCTATATTCTTAACTCCAAATAAACTTAAAAGTATGAATGTTTTACCCAGTGGCGGATTTGGACAAAATGAGGCCACAGAGCAAAAAATTTTTTCCGCCCCCCCCCCCCCCAATGTCGTAAATTCACTCTCAGTTTAAAACTGCGATCTACGTCGAATAGATTTTGAGGCTCCCTTATAGTATCGAGGCACGAGGCGAGCACCTGTGCGAAAAAAAACGCCACTGGTTTTCCTACAAATATGACTTTATGATGAGAATTTTTAAACTTTAGATATATCTAAGGTTACATAGTGGTCTTATTAGAACTGAAATAATATATTCGGCAAATATATTTTAAGAACACGGGACTTTATTTTCACACAGTGTTGTAAGTTCTGTTCAAATATTCACTCTTCTTGCCTTTTTATCTACAAAACATTTCATTATCCCCCTCAATTTCACTGTTCCGCTAAAAGTCTCGTATGTTTGGTACGGCTGCTAAGCCAATTAGTCACTCCTAGGACAAACTGTATAGTAGATTGATTTTGATAAGTTTCAGTTTAGAAACTCTTCTCTCGCCAGTTACTCTCAGAGTCAGAAAAATCTACAGATCGACTGATGATATTTGGCGCCACCCCGAACTTCGGCGCCACGGACATCTTCCCGGTTGGGCCGGGCCTAGGGCCGCCTCTGTTAATGATGATCAACTGCTTAAAAGAGTAAATGAAAGAAAAGCCTCACGCTGCAATCGAATTCGTTTCTATCGCCCCATATTATAAAAAAGTTAACATTTATGTTACAGTCTTTCTATACAGAAAACGGGATAAATAATAAATTTTCATTTTATAAGAATTTCCTTTTTTACTTTGATAGCAAATATATTTTTTGTTAAGCATTTACAAATTACTGTTTTACAGCGGTCAAAAGAAAACAGAAAATAAAAATCATTTTTATTCTTCTAAGAAAAGTAACTTATAAATTTGTTAAATGATAAAATTAAACAAGAAATTCTGACAAAACAATCTCGCAACAACAGTAGGTAAAGTGGCAAGGAAAAATTGTCCTGCTCCTGACGCAACTTTGAAATGCATTTAATACCATTTACAGCATTGGCATATATCGTCGCTTAACAAGCTTCATCAACTATCTCAATTTTTTTTAAATTCCGAAGAGGAAGAAAAAACTGAATATCTTGCAACCAATAACGAATATTTCTGAATTGCTCATGACAAGTGTTTAAAAAAAAATTCAGAAATATTCGTTATTGGCAGCGAAATATTCAGTTTTTTCTTCCTCTTTGAAATTTCAAAAAATTGAGATAGACGGTGTCGTCTGTTAAGCGACGTTATACACTTGTTTCCCGGTGGGCGGAAACTGATATCGAAATAAGAATTCATGTTTTACTACTTACGCGCTTCCATGGTGAATCAGTATTCCAGCAAAATAAGCAATGACGAAATCGCAAAAAAGTACAAATGTCTTTAAAAAATAACTTCTTTTCTTCGAGTCTAATACATTTTGAAAACTTGTTGCAGAGCTCCCAAGCACAGAGAAGGAGTAAATGAAAATGACAGTTACTTCGCTAAATACCCGCCGGAAACAAGTCTCTGGACAAATACAAATTGTCCTTCCAAAACTTGGTGGGTTGCTGATAATACAACCTCTCCAGATAAGATATAGCCACAAGTGCCCTTTGCTCAAAGGCATGACCACTACTGCTTAACGACTTTCGGGGGAGGGGGGGGGGGTCTGTTTACAATGGGTCAATTTAGTTGGAAAAATCTTTCTTCATTTTCGGAAACCGGATTAGGAACATATGTGTCCAGATGTTTCATCAACGGAAGTACTGATCGATACGTTTTTACTATCAATGCATTTTCTAATCAATCAATGTCAATATTTTCAGAGTGACTTTGGATAAACTTTAGTTAAAGGTGTAAATTACTCAATGATTGCTTTTCTTAGTAGAACGGTCTCAAACCTTTCGACCATCAATATGCTCTCTGATACATTTGATCTTTCATCAGTATCATACTGTCTATTTTTGTACTAATTTGTGTCGAATTATTGTAGGATGTAATTGCAAAAATTAATGGTATTACTTATCACTTACCGTCAAATTCTAATTTAAGGATAACTGATTTGGCGATATTGTCGTTATAATGATTGATTGATTGATGAATTGGCAATGATTTTCGACGACACCAGCAATTGCTTCTCAGGATAATCAATTCACATTTCCTTAATATTTTCGGAAATAACGAAAATATTTAAATGTGACTTTGTAGAGATACATGCATTTTGTAGCTTCTCTACAAATGCGTTGAAGTTTTTCGAGCGATTTTTAGTTGCATATTAAAGTGATACATTACAAATATATCCGGGATTTTTTTTTTTTTTTTTAATCTATATATCGGAATTCTTTGAACGGCCGGATTGCGAAAAGAGGGGAGAGAATTCTAAGGAGCGAAAATTAATCATTTGCTGAAAATCGATTACTTAGAGTGAAATCATTAAAAATTGCGATTATTATTAGCAATTTTAAATTCAGATTTTTGTTCGTTAAAATATGAATCGCCTTATTGTTTCAAATATTCATTCCATAATTCTCTTTTACAATAATAAAGGTTGTAAATATTTGTCGCTGTTAAGCTTGTTAAAGTAAAACCATCTAACTTAATTTTTTGAAATTTCAAAGAGGAAGAAAAAAACAAATTTTTCGCAAACAATAACAAACATTTCTTACTTTTTTATCATCCGATATACACATAAGACCGCACATTCCTATCCGATGTGAAAAAAATATTCAGAAATATTCGCTATTGGTTGCGAAAAATTCTTTCTTCCTTTTTGAAATTTCAAAAAATTGAGTTAGGTGATATTGTGTGTTAAGCGACGTATTATTAACCGCTTAACTTAAAAGCTTGAGAATGCTCGTGCATCGAATTATCGCATTTTTAGTTTTAAAACTAAAAGTTAATCATTAATTAGCTTTATAATTTTACACAAAAATTTCGTAGAATCTATAAACATCTCCAGTATTCTATGCCTTCTGAGATGAATGAGAACGACAGCCCCTTTCCAGAACGGAAGCCATCATCGTATTAGACAGCGAAGAAAATGAAACAGTTAAGGGGTTAAATCAATGAAAATAGATTCGAAATTTTACTGTTCATTTTTAACTATACATGTTCCTATACAATTTTTGAGTAAAAGAATGTATTGTATGTCGTCTTCCATTTAAATTATGTGATATTTGTGTAATAATAAGATAAATTTAATAATGTTGGGAATTTAAATATTCACATCTCAGAAATAGAGTATAATTATGATTACTTTATTAGTAAACATGGTAAGTTCATAAATGAATTTGTATTTATAAACTTTATAATGAATCTAAAAGAAAGCATAAAATTTAACAAAAAAAGTTTTAAAACCACTCTTTAATTAGTATACTAAAAAGTAATTTTTTTTATTTCAACTGTTTTCTACTTTTTAGAATTTAATTTACAATTCACTATTGTAAATAGTATGGATCTTGAAATCAATTTTTTCTCAAACTCACTGCCAGGTGGCGTCCATCTTATGGAATGAAAATTTTATTAAATTAATCGATTAACTGATAATTCAGTTTTGTGACTGTTAATGTATTTTTATCGAGAACACACTAGTGAGCAAAATTTCAGAACTCTAGCATATCAGGAAGTGAGTGAAAACCTTTTATTATCATTCCATCTTTACAAACATGAAACAGGGCAAGTTAAGTAAAATTGTGTAATTTTTGTTTATATATAATTTAACATATAATTACAAATCGATTTCGTACTTCTGGAAATCCTGACTTCCAAAAGTACAAAACTAAATAAGAGATTTACATTACATATTTTCTAAGCTACCTAAAATTCTGTTTTTACATGTATTTTAAGGAATTTTGTGTATAAAACTTGATTAGTTAAAAACCATTATTCGCTCTGCTTTTTGTTTTTCAATTTATTTCCACTTATTTTCCTCTAAGCATATGTTTTAAGCGTCGATCAGGAATTTTATTCTGTTTCTGTGTATGTGCGCGTAACATTAAGCATGGGAGTTGGTTTTTCTGTGCAATGGCGTACGCGTGGCGGAACTTGGTGTGGAATCCGTTTGGAATGAGACAGCACAGAGAAGGAGAAACTCCTGCTGGAGAAATGCTGGTTATTTTTACATCGGCTGAAAAACCAATGTAGAACTCAAATTCGAAAATCTCACTTCCTCAATACAATTAAGTCATTTATAACGGTTAAAGGGAATACTCCTTCTATCCGAAAATAGGGAAAATAATTGTTGATCGAATTTTTGGTACACATTTGCAAGTAACTGCAATATTCTTTAAGGAAAGCAAGTTTACTGATGCTATACATAAATATGAGGAATTTCAGTCAATTGTTTCGATTTGCTCCTCTTCCGTTGCAATAAAACACTACTTTCATCAAAACCACCCATTTCGCAAATGCAACGGGTGTTATTTTATTTTATTCAAATTTTCTTATAATTCATAATTTCTGTCTTGATCAAATCGAAATATTTATTTACTATCACTTGTTATTTAAAGGATACAAAGAAGGTTACTTCATATTGAATTATTTTTTTATCGTTAATCTTGAATGTTTTTTAGAATGTCTACCAAATTTTCTGATACATGGAGGCATTATAATGGACTTGGACTCCCGTGACTAGAGAGATCTCAAACAAAATAATTAATACATGTAAGAGTATATTAATTCCATGAAGAATAAATTGGAACAAGTGAGTGGAAAATCGAATCTTTTGTAAGGGAGGATTCTGAAAGCAATTAATCAGTGGCGGCTCGTGCTAAATCACCGTGGGGGTGCTGCAACGTAAAGTTCTACACGGCGTACTAATGATTTCTGCTTATCTTAAATTAGGAACTAATTTTCAATAGTTTAATACTTAGTTAATAAAAAAATTATTTTAGATTTTTGGCTTCAAATTATTTTAATAAAGAAATTTTAATTTAGAAATTACCGATTTTTAACTAACGACAATTAAGAATTTGTAAAATGATTTTTCACAGTTATTTTTGCTACGTCTATTACTCTCATTTATAATTATTTAAAAGAGCATGAAAAAATTATTGGAAGCTCCAAGTTAAAATAAATACTTATATATGGAGATAAAGGTATTATTTATAGATATTAATACAACTACTTAAAATAAAATCCGCTCTTCTGGTTTTATTTCGAGCGAAATTATCAATGACGTTTTCCACAATATTGGTATGACCATCAAATGACATGAAGACTCTCACGGACAGGCAAAAAACAGAATTTTTTGACGGATATCGTCCAAAATTTGCTATATTTACAAATTTGGTGTTGAGATCTCATCCTACGTTTCATTCCTCCAGCTGTTTCGATTTTTATAATGTTCATAAACACACTAACAGACAGGCATAATTTCTAATTTTGTTTTTCAGTAGAAGGGAGTCCCCGGGAGCTCTAAAACTTGGTGATTCCTCAAAGTCTAGAGATCGAACATTTTAGCCATTACAATGCTTTCTTTTTGTGTATTACGAATTCGAGAAAGAAAGAAAAAATGGTTAATTTATGGTAATATACCTACCTATAAGTGGACTATGGTGCTACTCAATGTGAATGTTCTCACTGAAACTCATTCTGAGCGACTAACACAGGCTCTAGAGCCGCTATATTTCATATTCTTTAAAAATTTATACTTCTTTAAGCTACCCCCTAAGGCAGAGCTTCCTTACAACCATAAATATATCGAGCAGAATAATATTGGGTTGCTTAAATTTTGCAATCCATTCTTTTCAGACTTATTCAGATTTAGAAGTAAAATCTGTTGAAAAAATTACATTGAATGCAAAATGAAAAACCAATTATTATTGAATTCAAATTTATGTACGTTAATTTTTAAACTAATTTTTTAACTCATAATTAATTATTTCTTGATTTTCTTTTATTATTCATTTTCAAAGTTATTTATTTTCAAATTTCAGCCCGT
>BGPR01033030.1:0-15422 GCA_013235015.1 Araneus ventricosus | reverse complement strand
ATATAATATAATATAATATAATATAATATAATATAATATAATATAATTATATATATTATATTATATATAATATATAATATATTATAATAATATTAATAAATAATTATATGTATATAAATAATAACATTTTATATATAAAATTTTATAAACATATAAAAGTTTATATATAATTTTATCATTAATTTCATATAATGATAAAAAAAATTATATATAAACTTTTTGAAGAACTTCAAAATAAGCATTTTAGTTAAACACTTTGTCTGCATCATCAAATACGACACATTTAACCCCTTCTTGGTCGGCGTGGAGTGTCATACGACGAAAAGAAATATTCCATTGTTTAAAATCAATCCGTCGCTACTTACAAGTCTCGTTATATTTCGCGATTTTTTTTGTATTTGTGAAAATTTCTAAGAAATGGCGCAAATAGTTCTACTTTCTTCATTAGGTTCCGGTGAGATTTCCCGCCTTGTATGGAAAACATAATCATTTTGTTGGAGATTCAAAAAAAAATCCGAAAAAGAGGGGATTAAATCGTTTTCGTTTGCTATCTATTTCACCTTTTTCCAAAGCATCTCCATTGTCCTTTTTCATTCTCTCGTGAACGAAATATGCAAAGTTACCTTCAAAAAAATTCGAACTCGAGACTTCACGTTTTCGAACTCCCTGAGTCCGAAGAACACAATTTTGGAATTATGTCTATCTGTGAACAAGATAACTCGAAAACTATTAGAGCTACAGGGATGAAATCTGTTACGTGTTATTTGCACATAATTTGTAGCTTTCTATCAAATTTTTGGACAAAATCCGTGTTGATAACTCATGTGAACACGATAACTCAAAAACTTAATACTTGGATGCTTGGAAGCCTGATTTATAGTAAAACGCGGAAATTACAGACCTAACCCCGAAGCTGATGAAAAAGAACTCAGTAAGGATCAATGGTAACTTCCAAATATCGCATCTGCCATTAAATCGGCAAAACTTGATGAAATTTCGGCTATTCGCGATCATAGGCAATTATCACATTCCGGATGGTTAACTACAGCCTACAAAGTACTTAGGTGGTTTTCTTAAGTGAAAAGAATCCTTTTTTGAAGCAGTCTATGGTACAATTGTTAAATATTAAAAACAGGAAATAGTTCACAGATCCCATAGTACGTTTTTAAAGGAATTAATGCAACTCGTTACCTTTCTGCAAATTTAATTAACTCTATTGACCCTGTAAACGAATGCAATGTATTTGTTAGTCCATACTGAAAATATGAATCTGATCATGACACTGATTGACAGAAAACACACCAGAGACATAGGCATGAGACAAATTTTTAAGACGAGGTAGTCAGTGGCAAAGAGAAAAAGAATCAGAAATTTGAGAATGCCGAAATTCAATGTTTAATCTACGGAGTATACAGAAATTATTCAAATAAATTCTTGAGGTTTAACTTCTTCCCCGCTGTTGCAAGAGATTAGTGATGATGATATTAATTCCCTTATTCTGTCTGGTGAAGTTTATGAATGGAACGTGTTTTCATTTTACACACCGGCAGATGACCAATATGTGAAACCTTAAAGTGATTCTTGGATTATTATTAAAATTTTCGACGTAGGAATGTTTTTCCGTAGAGATGATTACTGGTAAACATCGATCATTTGACGTCATTATCACTTGAGAATGCAATTGTGCTTCACGTCAAATTGTTTAACTAAATGTGGCACTCCATGTCACACAAGGTTGTTACAATTAAAGTTCGCCTATTCAGAAGATTCTAGACCCGGTTCTATGTCTTCAAATGAAACAAAATTTCGCAAGTGTGTAGTACAACTGATGCGCTCTGCAAAAACCAGAAAGAAAGAAGAAAGAGTAATCCACTTCCACTTTTTGGGACACCCTGCATATTCATAATTCATAAGACCTCGAAAAAATTTAGTTTAAACTTACATTTATAATATTAACCATACCCTACCAGCACAAGATGCTCTACAATATTCATATGATATCTTTACTTTGTTCACAATATCGTAACAACATCATGAGGATATCATTAACTAACTTGTGCAAATCGGGTAACGAAGCATTGTAATGCAAATAGAAAAGTAAACTATAGCAAATAAAATATGCAAAGTGTAACTAAATATGAAAACTTTAACGTAAGATCTATATATTATCAGAGAAAGCATAAAGCAGAAAAATGCAATTATTCAAACAATGAAAGTATTTTCCTTTATTCTGAAAGTAGAATTTTACGCTGCACAATGGATTTCATATTTGAATTGGAACAGAACACTTTACGATATCACTTGATATTTCTTGAAGACAACAAATTTCCATTTGATGCCCCTGTGGGATCATCTGCTATAATATAGCAAACACTTATGTAGATAGCTACTCTGAAATATATAAATATATAACTTTAAAACACCTATGGTAGATTGTGTTCTAAAGTTGGTATTTTGTTTCCGTGGATAGGTCTGCAATTGCAGAAATATTTGCCCATGAATGTATTCGAAGCTTAATCCTCTAGGTTAGAATAGATTCAAATCTATATTTCCTAGTCGCTTTATCGCGGAAAAGTTGAGATTGTCGTAAACTTAAATAACAAAAGAAAAATTATTGAAATCTGATAATATCTTCCGATTGCGCTAATTATTAGCGGAAATGGAGAATTTGAATGTTTCTTGGGAATTTCCTTAAAGATTTGCTTAGATTTCAGTATTAGCGTTGTGGGGTCTCTGGAGCCCGCAATTCGCACGAGACGAGACCCCCCCACGAACTCGCCGAAAGCGAGAAGAGAAAGGACGCCGCGATGTCGTAAACACGACCCTGTATTACATAACCCGGAGGGGTTTGAAGGGACCGTGCCGAGTGACCATTGGAAGATCGCCCAGGTTGACCAACAAAAAAAAATTCATTACGTTGTGGATCTTTCCAATGATGAAACGGGAAGGGGAGCGCATCTTTGTGTTTGGTTAAATTGCTCGTCACCTGGACAAATCATGGAGACTTAACCTTTCGGCCACGCCTCAGAGGGCATGGTCAAAGGGGTTTTTAAGTTGGAATTTGGAAGACGAGAGGAGGACTCGAAGACTCGAGAAGAGGAGATTGAGACGAGATTGAATTCGGAGTCTGAGTCCGATTCGAATCTAGATTCTCGTGAGCGGTAATTTTGAAGTCGGGTCTCAGCTCGAGACTCTGTACTTGTACGGGCGCTTAGTCCCGAGAAAGCCGATAGCCAAACCTTTGGCTGAATAAGCTCTTAGAGAGCTGGAAAGCATTTAAGAATTCTTCGGAATTATTCTCGAAAGTGAGCGCGTAATACCTCACTGCAAATTACCTACCTCGGTAATCCACATAACTCTTTGGAAGTTATATCAACGTTTGAGCGGAAGAATCCATCAAATTTCTATTTCCGGCCATCGGACTTGGAACTCGCCCTGAGTTGAACTTTACTGAACTTTATCAGTTTTCTTACGAGTAGACTCACACCTAAAACTGCGATTGAATCCAGTTTTGAACTTTTTACTTTGACTCTCGATATCTCATCCTGAGTTAGGCAGATAGATTTTTTTGAATGATATTATTTTTTTATATTTCTTGTAGAAAGTTCATTCGCCAAGAAGTCTTAATTAAAATTAATATCCTGTACTGCTGTGTCTTGTGATATCTAATCATACCCCAGTATCTCTGGGCTAAGACCTTACAGCGTACGTAACTTATTTGAATTCGGCATCCATAGCCTAGCTGGCAAAACCGAGCGAGACTCAAGTTCGTTCATACTGCTTTCTCTAGTGAAGTTTCATCAGAAGGCCTACTCACACCTCCATCTTTAGCATTTGTGTCTAGGCGTCACTTTCCCTGAGTAAATGAGTGAGCGTTCTGCGTTGTGTATCGTGCTTGACATTGATCTATTCTATTCAGTTCACTTGTGAGATGTATTCGTCAACGTCCAAAAAATTACTATACAGTCATTTGAGGTTCCTATATTTTTGCTACCGAATAAACTCCCTACATACGAGAATGTGCTTGGATGCTGTTTTGAATAGAGGTTTCATTTAGCAAGGAAGGTCAACAACACAAAAATGAGTTTTTCACTTGTTAACAATTCAAATGGCACAAAAAGTAAATAAATATTATGATAAGGCGCAAATCCCTACAGTTTCCTATTATAGAAATATTCAGCTCATCGATACCTTCTATGGTGAGTATTTTAATCATAGAAAATCTTACAACCCAGACAATGAGAAACCAGACTTCGTAAAAAGGATTGATGAGTTTAAAATCTAAGCAAACAAACTCTTTGATGTCTCTTCCTCTAAGTATGCAATTGATGTGTATTGTTCTTGTAAAAAGATCTCTGCGAGTATCCAGTTTCTACACTACCTAGCCAAAAAAAGTCGCCATGCGAAATTAATATGCAAATACAGAAGAGCCCCTGATTGGCTGGTAGTACAGTGATTTAAAAGATAGCACTGCTAATTTATCCTTTAAATAGAGTGCTGAAGAACTGCGAAACTGATCATTTCTGTAACAAGTATGTGTGAAGTTGTTCAGCGCGATCGCAGGGAAGATGTTTCCGATTTTAAAAAGGGTCAGATTATTGGCCTGCATCAATCAAAGAAGACGACTAAAGAGATCGCTGGAATTGGTTTGAAAAGTGTGAAGCGCATTATTAAAACATGGGAGGATAGTAGTGAACCGTCCAAATCTTGGAATAAATGTTGTGGGCAAAAATTCTTAAGTTCTCAGGACCGAAGATATCTGAAGCGACTGTTGAAGAAAAATCGCAAAAACCAATTCTTGAACTCACAACAGTTTTTAACACGGTACATAGGTTCTTATCAAAACGCGCAATGTGAAGAGAAATTAGGAAGGAACTGAACAGCTGTAGACTCACAAGAAAACCGCTTTTTTCGACGATTCACCATAATAAATGGCACCAATCTGCTAAGCAGCATAAATAATGAACTGTTGAGCAGTGGAGAAATGTCACGTGGTCTGATGAGTCAAGATTCAGCCTATTACAGAAAGATGGGCGCACAAGGGTTAGAAGGGAACCTCACGTATCGACGGACTCTTCATAGGGCCCACTGTGCAGGCGAATAAGGCAGTATTATGATCCGGGTTTGCTTCAATATGTCTGGTATGGGATCAGGAACAATATACGACAATAAAATGGAGTCGCAGAATTACTTGAACATTCTTAACCCCTTGGCCTACGATTTTATTTAACCGCCTAAATAGTTGACACCACCTATTTGGGATATTTTTTATTATTCAATCTATTTAAGATGGTAAAGGCTACTTGAGACATTTAAACGTGTCCAGGTGATTTCTGTATTTAAAATTAATTGTGACTTTGACTTTATTACCAATTTAATTATCAAAAATTCTGTAATTCCATGCACGTGTCAAACTCGTCATTGTAAGCGGAGGTATTAATGACCAGGTCAGCCCATTAATGGATTTTTCTTCCCCGATGGAACTGGGATATTCTTGGTCAATAAAGCCAAATCCACCGAGCACAAATTATTCCGAATTAGTTCATAAAACATGAGGACTAATTTTCCAACATGAATTGGCCACTAAAATGCCCGGATCTTAACCAAATCGAAAATCTTTGGAATATATTGGAACACCGGTTACGGGGTGGTTCGTTTCTTCCGTTGTCAGTTCAATGTATCGGTGACAAACTGATGCAAATATGGACGACAATAATCGCTGAAGCCATACAGAATCATAATGAAACAATGCCACGTCGAAAGAGCCCTGAAATCCGAGCCAAAGGTGGTCGTCGAACCAACTATCAAGTTAAGCGACTTTTTTTGGCCAAGTAGTGCATTAACTATATGTGTGAGAAACCGAACAAGATTCTCGTCATTGAGCAAAGATTTATCTACCTTCAGAGGAAGCATGAATTAGGAAAAGTGTTATTTTAGATTACAAAAAAAAAAAAATTCGAAAACTAGAATTAAGAGTAAAACTTTCAAAATTCATTATGGCTGTTAGACCTGATCCTTCAGATAAAATACAGCCAAGTTATTACTGATGATGAATATAAACCAAATTACTATGAGAAGAAATCTCGGTGACAGATGAGGATTAAGCTAAAAGCTACAGCATTCAATATCGATCGCTAAGGAGTATCTGACTGTTCAGCTTCCGGCATAGGATCGAGCGTGCTTCAAGACGTAGGTAAAGTTACTAAAACAGAATCTTCCAAAGTTGCTGATATACAGGGTGTCACAAAAATGTGGAACAAGTGTTTATTTCCTTCGATATTGCTGCAAAACATATGCTGTAAATTACAAAGTTTCATCAAATAAGGTGGGAATTTGTATGAAAAAAATTTGGATTCTATAGAGATTGATAATAAAAAGTTAAAAAAATTAAATTTTTATATGTTCCTCATGGACTCAAAGTTTCAATGAGTAAAATGCTTCTCTCACACTCATCTATGTATAAGCTAAGTGTCACCACTCTATCTGCAAAATTTATAGAGATATTATAAGGCAAAGTTCCCCCATTTTTTATATATCTGATTGTGATGTTTGATCGAGCAGTGAGCAATTACGGGAAAACTCGCATATTTCAATAAGCTATTAAAAAGGCAGAATCAAGAAAAAAATGTATATATTAACTTATTAATTTTTTTAAAAAAAATGGCCGAATACTACATTAATTGAAGTACAGTAAAGCACCGTTTATACGTTTTTCAAGGGGCTGACGTAAAACGACATATAAATGAAAAGATGTATAATCATAATTTTGCTCAACAACTTTGATTATTACAAATTTCATGCAAATTCATTTAAAAGTAATAATTTTAAAGTTTTGTAAGATAGTCCTAGTATACAGGGGAACACCGCGATTTCGCAGATGAGAGGCTGCCGTAAGCAGGCTCTCGTCAACCCGATGGCACAATAATGGTGGTGTGGCTCTTCGGGCCCACTTCCGATGAACGGTCGTACCCCGGTAAAACGGGGGGTTGTTGCATGAGCCTCTGGTAATGGGGGCTATTATAAAGGAACCACAGTGCCCGACTACCTGTTGCGGCGGCCGGTCTTCCAGTTGTTTATCCGGATGCTTTGTCAGGGCGGTGTGATGTTCCTGTGGTCTTATCCATGCTCTATCAACGTCGAAAATAAAATTTAACTATCAAAATTTGAGTCGGTGGATAGCATGAAATGACGCCAATTTTTTTTTAATAAAATGCAGCAGACAGGCGATAAATAAAAGGTGAAGAAGGAAAGAAAAAGAATGCGCGAAATTTTGTCTGAACCTAAAAATACAAAAATCTTTAGCTGATACGAATCAGGAAGTGCTTAACCCTTAAAGGCCAGTGTTGTCTTTAAGCAACGTACCCAATTTTGTCTTCTAAAATCTTGAAGAAAATAAGACTGAAGCTCTAATGCCTCTTGTTACCAATAGGGTACATACTGAAATTGTTATTAAATCAAGTTGCAACATAGAGATGGCAGCCTGAGTACTGATTAAAAAATATATATAAATAAATTTATGTTTTTCGCTTGAGGCTGCATCTTTTTAGCTCTGTTTGTACGCTTGAGAATACCATATTTTATTCGACAATGTTAAAGGAAATTCCTTATCCGTATTATTATTTATTAAAATTCGTCTGTGTTTGATATTATAGAATTTTATCGAGGAAATTTTTTTCTGAAATATAGAGCCTAGTGTTTTCAGTTTATAACAAACTGTTTTTTAGCCATAAAGCATGCTTAAAACAAAATAGGATTTTTTACAAGTTTTTTTCCCATGCTTTATTCAATAAATGAAAGTCTAAAAACCTTTTAAAATCATTTTTTTAAAATTCGGACTTTCAAGGTTTAATTTGAAGTTCCTTTTGTTCTTGGTCTAGTATAGTACTAAATAGATTAGAAATCAATAATTGAATTTTAAAATTAAACATTTATCATAAAAGTGAAAAAAATCAAAACTTTATTGCAAATTGTGAGTACTAATTATGCATATCTTATACTCATGTGCATGCAGGTAGGAATTTATTAAGAAATCTTACATTTCATCTGATATGCTGATTGACTGTGAGTATTAAGTGATTCGAATGAATTTCACTATTCTTTTGACACAAAGTTTTTCAATGGAGTACATTTCGTCTTTAAAGAAAATGGAATAATTACTTCGTCATCGCTTAAATTAACACCAGCCAATTTACCATCTATTAATTCATCAATTGTGAAGAACTTCGAAGTCATGATATCTATATAACAGTTCATACATTAAAAAGGAGGAAATTTGCATATTTTAAAACTGGGGAAATGATAAATAACCGAAGCTTTGAGTCTTATAAACAAAGCACTTTAGATTGAATGAATAGGGTCTGCGACGAAACGACGCATAAATGTGAACGGTGTATAAATGAGAAACGTATGAACGGTGCTTAACTGTATTTACAAAAGTAGTTCAATTTGTGAACCTTCCATGACTATCCGAAGCAGTGCAATCTCTTCTGCTAGGAAGCACAAGTAGCGCTACAACAATATGAATAGAATAAAATTTAATTACAATTTTTTAAAAATAGCTTTATCTTTAAATAGATCATATTTGTTACTGTAATTATCTGAATTGCAATTTAGAAAGTTACAGTCGTAAATTTGATTCGATGAGTGACTTGTAACAGAAGAAAACGAATACTTAATAACAAACCAAGTTCCCGTTGAGACAAAATGAAAGTGAATTTCAAATCTAAAAACAGCCAGTGAAAGATATATCTAAAGATAAATATGAAGGGAGCAAATCTAACTGTTGGTGAAATTGAGGGAAGAATACATAAAGAAAGAAAAAAAGAGCAACAGTTGGCTGAGCGACAAACAGTAGCATCCGAAAATCCAGTTCTGGCTAAGTGCAAGGAGAAAAAAACATAGCCTTCGTCATCGCCCTTCATATAACTCAGTTTTGCGCAATGAGTTAATATTGGTGCTTTTCAAAAGTGTTCGGTGTGCTGCCGTATTCTATATTTTTTTTACTTGCGGTTCATCTTTTCGCGTTTTTATTATTTTTACTCTTTCATTGATTATTGAACTCTCAGAATAGAAATGTAAGCATATAAGAACAGAAACAAAAATACGCGTTTTAAAAATAATTTCAGTTGGTTCTTCATCTCTGTGGTATTTAAGGACGAGCCAACACTTTAGGTAATGCTTAATAATACGAACACCATTGAGGTCAAATAATTTAATATTCTTGATCGTGGCGAATTTGAGAAAATTTTTATTTCACGGTTCCATAATGTTTGTAATAATTAATTATGAATTGCATACTAAAAAGCTGTAAATAATTACAATAGAAAATTCTATATTTTGTACACTAATCGAAGCGTATTTTTCATTTACATAATTATATGAAATGCTGCCAAATAAGCGAAATCTTATTTCTATAAAAATTAAGCTTGCTAGCAAGGCAAATAAACTAATCAGAACAGAATAATCTTTCTATGAGAAGTTTCTTATTTGAAACAGTCATAAACATCAATCAAATTAAACTATTAATTTCGAAAATATGAAAACGGAATTTTTAAATAGCTTTTGAAAATTTGAATTTTTCACTTTATAATTCATGGTAATTCATCAGAAGAATCTTAAAAAATTAGCTATTGTTGTGAAAAGAACTTTAAAAATTACACAAATGTTTCACCTTTGGAGCCAATGTATTGTAACAGCTTATATATTCTTTCTTAGTTGATGGATCTGAAACAATGAAAAATTGTTATTACCAAACAAATAATCTATTTTTTAGGCTATTAATAATTTCTCTATGGATCACAGTATCTTTATTAAAATAACCTCACTTGAATGACCTTTTCCTGCACTGAAAATGAAAATGAGCTATACTGGTTAAACATTTTATTAGAAAAGTTAAAACTAAGCAACCTTAACAAAAAGTACTATTGGAAAAGTAGAATATAATCTCGTCTTGCAGACATCAACAAGAGTCACCTGCAGGTAGGTATTCTGAAACTTGGATCTTTTTCTGTGAGAGACCTGACTTCCGTCGAAACAAAAAAACTCTTGTGACCATAAAGATCCCAAAGGAAAAGAAAGACATTTGAAGGACTACCACAAAAATGTTTTACAGATAAAAATAAATATGCCAATATATCTTAGTTTCAAAAAAGATTTAAAGAATGAAAATCATTAGCCATCGGGCAAACAGCCGTCATAATAATAAATCATTTACCAAAGAAAAAGTATTCAACTTACCCTTAGCTGAGAACGCACCAAAATGGCTGCACAAACAATCAGAACAACACTTTGACGCCCAAATTCTCAGAACAAACCTCCTCCCATATTTACCCAAAAAGACAAATTGGCTTTGATTACTGCACCATCTATTAATCGAAATTAAAGATAGAGAAAGGCCTGGAGAATTATAAACGTAGTCTTCAAGGCAAAGAGATTGAAATTAATCCTTAAAAGCCGAAGAACCTTTATGAATTAAACCTTCTATATTGTAATAATTAAAAGGGAAATTGTTGGCTTTTTGCTTTTAGGTTTTGATGATTTAATTGTATAAATTTTTTCTCTTTACTATATTGCATCAACATATTTAAAATTTTAAATCTTTTTCTTTCAGAAGAAGTTTCAAAAACCGATATCATTCTTAAAGTTAGTAATTTACCTATTTTTTTCTTAAATGACTGTTTGAACACTTTAAAATGAAGTAAAATAACATTTAATTTGATGTATCTGATAAGGACTGAAAAAGACTGAGAAGGCACCGTGTATTGTTGCGGGAATTAATGTGATATTTTTACTTGAAACATCTCAATGATACTGAGCTGCGAACAATAACAAAGAATAAAAATTTGAAATGTTTTATCACTATTTCTAGTCTATTATACTCACTATACTTTGAATATTAAAAAGAAATGCTCCCTAAATTTAATTAGATTTCTCGTTTAGACAGACCAATGCTCAACAATATGCATTTATAAAATGAATATGCTTTGCAGAACAGGGGTTATTGTTTTAAGACATTCTATTATGGTATTTTAGCATTTTAAAAAAATATCAAAATTTCAAAACAATTAAAAGAAATTTGATTTTTAAATTGCAATTAGGCTTGTAAACTAAAAATTAAAACCTGTTTTAGAAAATCTTGAGACTAGAAAGTTAGCTCATGAAATTAAACTTTTAATTTTAAAATACTAGATGCAAAAATTGAATTATCAGTAATGTATTTTTGACGATGCCAGGTTCGAAATATAAAACGAACGTTTAAATTTCCAAAGACTAGAGTTCAATTTCTACAGCAACTATGAACAGTAATTTGTTTTCATAAATTCATTCGACAACCTTCTACATTCTTACCTTTACAGAGACCATAGTCAAAGCACAGAGAATATCTTTTCAACTCGTCTGCACTAGGCTCCTGACCGTGAACAATTGCAAACAAGCCGAAAGCGCACAAAAATACAAAATTCATTTTGCTTCTCATGTTCCCCAGAATATGGCAGACTGGCATAATGCTTCTAGACGCTCCTAGCATTCTTATTATAACGCGTGAATCAAATAAAACTTTTATGCATCATAAAAATGTCATTTAATGCGTTCACCTGTAACAATAAGCAAACGAAACATTTTAAGATCGATTAAATACCAATGACAGTATTTGTGTCTCGGTTTATTTTATTAAGAACTCTATTTCATGATCCTATCTTATTTTTTGCAAAAATATATCTTGCATGCCAGCAAGTAACAAAAGTAAGTATTGAAGGAAGTTTCAAGGGTAATTTTTTAAGTTAATAATAAGGGTAATCAATAATAAACAAATAATATATGAATGTAAAGAATAATAAATAAATATAAAGAATAAATAACAAAATGCAAGTCTTTATAAATAACACGCTTATGTGGACGCAAAATCGGGCTGAATTTCATAATCGTCGTTTGGCAACAGCTCACAAGTTTAGATTGTGTACTTTCGAATCGGCGAATTTATTTTGATTTAATCGGAGACGACGCAGTTTTTGCAAAATGAGTTTAAGTCGGGCAGTTTCGATTATAAATCGAAATCGTCGGAAACGAGAAAATATATCTAATGAAACTGTTGAGGAATCATTCCTAAGACGATGCCATCGGAATGAACAAAATAGAGTCAAACGTTTTTGTGTACGGAGCGAAGTTTCCAAGCTGCAGGAACATAGTTGTGGGACTATGACAGAATTCTGTTCTTTTTGCCTGGCACGTTTCTGGGAGAAAGAAGTAAATTCAAGTGGAAAATACAGTAAATGTTGCTATGATAAAAAATTCGTTTGCCGGAAATATTAAATAAGCCAGAAATATTGAAGGATTTGCTGACCACTGATTCACTCGAATCAAAAAACTTTTGGAAGCATATAAGAGAATACAACTCTGCCTTAGATTTTGCTTCCATGGGAGCTCAAATTAAACCTCCTTCTGGAACAGGACCATACTCTTATAGGATTCATTGTCAGATATACCATGTGGTTTCTCCTTTATGCGGGAATCATAACAAACCAGGATATGGTCAATTGTATGTGTTTGATACCTGTAAAGCAACTGAAAAACGCATGGAGAGAAATGAAGTATGTTTACCCTCTGTTATGGAAAGATTGGATTCTATTTTGAGCGCAATTAATCCATTCATAGAATGTTATCTGCAGATGCATCGAATAATTGAAGAAAATTTAGCTACAAATATCAGAATGGTTTTCATGGAGAATGGAAATTTAGATTTATGTAGATACAATCAACCTATTTTCAAAACAGAAATTGCAGCGATATTTGTAGCAGATAATGGAGAACCGCCGGAGAATCGAGACATCTGCATTTATCCCGCAGGTAATAGTTACAGAATTATTTCTCCCTTAAACCAGTGTTGTGGTCCCATGGTTTATGCCTTGCTGTTTACAAGAGGAGAATTGGGTTGGAACATAAATATGAAATATAATGAAGACGGAAGATCATCAAAATACACTCGAGTCACACAGCTGCAATTTTATGCTTACAGACTTGCTGTGAGAAGTGATTTTAGTATTCTCCATCACAGTGGAAAACTGTTCCAACAGTACATTGTTGATGCATATGTAAATACTGAATGATCACGTCTCAATTATTTGCGTAATAATAAAAAAAAACCCTCAGAATTGAGCATTACAAGGGATTATTAGATGCATTAAATTCTCGAGCATTGAATCAAGGTGTGCGTACAGGGACACTCATTATTCTTCCCTCTAAATTTCAAGGAAGCCCTCGCCATATGCATCAAAAGTATCAAGATGCTATGGCAATGGTGAGGAAATTTGGTCGACCTGATCTATTTGTAACATTTGCTTGCAACCCAACATGGGTAGATACTTTAAATGTGCTGTAAGGGCAACAACACCCAGAAGATAGACCAGATATAGTTGTATGTATTTTTAAAATAAAATTGACTGAACTTTTAGATGACATAATAAAACGAAATCTGTTTGGTCGCGTGATATCAGTTGTCGTGTTTTTTAAAATGAAATTGACTGAACTTTTAGATGACATAATAAAACGAAATCTGTTTGGTCGCGTGATATCATATATTTATGTGATTGAGTTCCAAAAAAGAGGTTTACCTTACGCCCATATCCTTTTAACTTTAGATACTTATTCTAAAATTCGTACAACAGATGACATTGATAAGTATGTGAGTTCATAGCTACCTGATCCCATTGCAGATCCAACACTTTTTCAAATCATAACTAGATGTATGATCATGGTCCATGTGGAACTTTAAATCCAAACTCACCGTGTATGAGAGAAGGTGTGTGAACCAAGCAATATCCAAAAGAGTTTAGAGGAAAAACAGAAGAGAATATAAATGGATATCCTATGTATCAAAGAATGTGTACAGAATCTGTAAGAGTTGGTAGGCATGATTTGGATAAACGATGGGTTGTACCTTATAACCCTTTTCTTTCAAAAAAATTCAATGCTCACTTAATGTAGAAGTATGCGCTTCAATAAAAAGTCTAAAATATCTATATAAATATGACTAGAAAGGGTATGATGCAGCATCAATAAGATTTGAGAATGAAAACACCCTAGATCATGATGAGATTTTATCCTTTCGAGGTGGGAGGTATGTTAGTGCACCAGAAGCTATGTGGCGCTTGAATGGATTCAATTTATCGGAAAAGTCTCACACTGTTATACGATTAGCTGTTCATTTGCCAGGATATTGTTTATCAAAGTGGACAAGGAAAGGAAGCTGTTTCAAGGGCTGCTACAAGACAAACAACACTTACTGCATGGTTTGAGCTGAACAGAAATGAGTAAGATTCTCATAATTATTTATATACAGATATTCCTCATTATTATACTTTTGATAAAAATGCAATGAAAAGTGCAAAGGCAGCAACGAGGAGGTGAACAGGTTATTGGAAGATTACCTAGGGTTAACAATTCGATTGTGGATTCTGAAAGGTATTATTTACGCTTATTGCTTTTAAGAAAATTGGGGGCTGTAACTTTTGATGTTTTAAAAACTGTTGATGGAATTGTGTGCAATACTTTTCAGCAGGCATGTAAAATGCAAGGATTATTTGAGGGATATCAACATTACTACGACACATTTACGATCATTGTTTGCTACAATTTGTGGTTTCGGGGAAGTTAATGATATTCCAGAACTGTGGTTTCGATACAAAGATGCTCTTAGTGAATATTTTGTTCGGCAGTATTATGAATATCGTGGACCTCAATATGCACTTGTAGAAATTGAAGTGTTTCTTAAGTATTATAATTTTAAATCTTAAAAAACTGAAATTACCTACTGTTCATCTGCCAGATGACCTTTCAAATTTGCCATCTTCTGACATATTAGAAGAGCAGCAAAAGGGACAAATTAATGCCCGAAAACTTAATGAGGAACAAAAGTTAGTTTTTGATATCATATTAAAAGCCATATATGATAACAAGGGAGATACATCCCGACTATTCTTTCTGGATAGCCCTGCAGGAACAGGAAAAACCTTCCTTTATAATACTTTATTGCACACAATAAGAGGCAAAGGACATCACGCAACTCCTGTAGCTTCAAGAGACATTGCTACAACTCTGCTTAATGGTGGGAGGACTGCTCATTCAGTTTTTAAGATACCTATCGTTTTGAACGCAACTTCAGCTTGCAATGTGAAGCCAAACGCATAAGAAGATAAATGAATATGTGATACAAAATTAATAATTTGGGATGAAGCTCCCATGACGCATGTTCTGTTCATGTCTTTATTGCGGTTGACAGACTTCTGCAAGATCTTACTAATTGTTCTTTGCCATTTGATGGTAAAGTCATTTTGCTTGGTTGTGGCTTAAGACAAGTTTTACCAGTTGTTCTGAAAGGTTCAAGATCATTGACTGTAGCCAGTTGTTTGAAAAAGCATAATCTTTAGTCT
>BGPR01033029.1:0-17189 GCA_013235015.1 Araneus ventricosus | reverse complement strand
TTTAAATATGCTAAGAATCACTTACACAAATGTTTATGTAAAGCTTTCAAAGATCTGTACAGAATTCTTTGTTTTCTAATTATACTGTGAATATAATTATATTGCAACAGAAACTGAAAAGAAAACCCTTAAGGATTATTATGCATAAATACAACTAACTAATAAGAATCTCCCAGTCATTTTTGGGCATATATGCTCATTGTAAATATTGTATATAGTTTATTTTGTTGTATATTGGTATTGTATATTGTTTATTGTATATATTGTGTTCATTTTGTTATTTATTTATAAGTTTTGTTTTCTTACACTGCGGACTTTATTTCTCATTATAAATTGCGGCGATTACTTTGCGAGCTAAGAATTTGTATCATATATTTGAACTTTGCAAAGCCTGATAAAGGCAAATCTCGACTGTGACTTCTGTGCCTTCTGAAGGCGTTTTGGAATGCGACTAATACCTCACAGTATTTTGACACTGATTATGACAATTTGAATATCGATATCTAGATATCTGAGTTCAGGAGAATTTTCTGTAAGACTGTGGCTCGAATTTGTCATCTCGGCGGTTGCAGAATTTACATGTCATCTTGGCGTTTCCAGATCTCACCTCGCTCTGTCGTCTTGGCGGCTCCAGAATTTCCATCTTCTCCTGTCCTCTCTGCAGCTCCGGCTTTCCACCTCATTTCTGTCATCTTGGCGAATAATGGCTTTTCTCCCGTTCATGTCATCTTGGCGGCTCCTGGCCTTTTCTCTTTTGTATGTCATCTTTGCGACAGCAGACTTTCCACCTCGTTTCTGTCATCTCAGCGGGTAATGGCTTTCCCCTCGTTCCTGTCATCTTTGCGGCAGCAGACTTTCCACCTCGTTTTTGTCATCTCACGGCTTGAAAAAAGCCTTCAACCCATTTCCTTCCTGCTTCAAATGATAATAGATTTTCTGTACAGTAGTCAAAATTTACAATAGCCTTACGATAACCATTTGCACAAATAAAATTTTCGGCTTCATGTTAATGTCTCATTATTTATTTGATTGTTGTTTGAATTCACGTTATGTTTCTTTCATAATCTTATATAAAGCTAATTAACAAAATTCCGATTTCGATGTAAGAGTAATGCTTTATTGTTTATAGCAGAAATGGAAGTGCCCTACTCATTCTTCATCAGGAAATATATGGTACCTTCAGTTACCTAAAATGAAACATTTAAAGAGATAAACGTTTAAAGAAACACTCTTTTTTCTTTGTAGTTGAAAGTAGCAAACAATTTTCTTTTATCGAAAATCTGGATATCAAAACAAAAAATTAAATTTTTAGAAGCTGAGAAAAATAGTCTAAATAAATAGTATTTTAATGACATTCAAATTATTTTTTCTTTTCAATGAATGCTTAGGAATTTTCTGTCTTATTATATTCTCAGGCTATCAGTCTTAAGCATTATTTATTTATATTATTTTCTGGCACTTCAAAACTGAATGCTTTGGTTTTGACCCTTGGTGTTTTGAGTGAAAACTATTTTCTGCTTTCACGCACGGTAATAATAATATTTTAAAGAACTTTTGAATTTTCATTGTTTTCGACATTTTAGTTATAATATATTTCACTGATCATTATCGTATTTATGAATTAAAGCTATAATAATTTTTTCTGAAATTGTTATTCGATCGATCCTCTTATGTGGATTTACCAACGAATTATAATTATTTGATTAATTGCTAATTACATTCACGAATTTGTAAAACATTGTATTGTCATCTGAAACAATTAATTCACAAATATGTTCTCGGAACTTTGGAAATTTGGGTCATCAGGAATCGAATGAAAAAAGATTAAAATTTTCTATTTTACTAAGTTAATCAAAAGTACACGCTATGCCGTTAATTTACAAAAGATTCAATTTATTTAATAATTAGAGAATAAGTGAATAAGTGCCTTAAAAATAATACAGCTAATGGAGGAAATAACACAGAATAAAAAATAAAGGAACAAAATTTGAATTGCTATAGTCAGTGACAAATTAAGTCGATGCGTATGTATCCAAAAAGTAAAAAAAAAATTAATCAAGATTTTACATTTTCATATTTACAAACATAAAAGGCATTAGATAAAGAAGAGCATTTGAGAATTTTACTTCATTTATTTTAGTTTAATCTGCAAGAGGTTTGTTCTTCAGTAGTTTTATAAAATAATAAATGCAATATTTAAATTATTATGTGTGTTTTGTGATAAACGTTCATCTGTTACAAATTTACAGAATTACTGAAATATTACATTCTGGTCTCGCATGATAAAAGATGCAAATTAATAAAGTTATTGAGTTTGATTATTACCGTGATATTTTCATTATCTATGCATATGTCTTTAAAAAGAAAAACAATCGAGGATTCAACGTATAAATGAACATATTTTGTGCAATATCTGTCATTTTTTCTCCGAATAATTTCTTTTTAAAAAAATTGAAAGAGACACAAGAAACATAACATTTTACTAAAAAAAGGATTATTTCACTCAGTATGCTTTGCAGTTTGCTGCCCCCTCCTTTGAAGGAGTAACTCACATAGCAAAAAAATTCAATAACAAAAGAGATGGAACTAAAATAGGAAACAAAACAAGATATAAAAATATTACTTGAATGAATGAAATTATCGGACACATGAAGGAGAAAAACGATAATACAACAACACGTAATGCATGTTATTTATAAGAAAAAAACAATTTTTACACCTGAGACATTGATATGGAAAAGATATGATATGGAGAAAACCTAGAAATCACAATAACATTTATAAAAATAGGAAAATAAGGATTATAAATGCAAGCAAATTATAATAATAATAAATTTATTACTTATTTTTAAACTATATTTTTTTCGCTTGTTATGACTGGGTTCCAGTGTTTCTTTATCCTACTTTAGCATTGAACAACTTTTCTGTTCATATTTTTTAATTCTAATGTACATTCTTTTAACTGCTACAGTAAACTAATTGATATATTTACCAATACATGTCGGTGTTAATGAGCAGAATCGAATCTATATAATGCCTCTTGATTCATCTGGTACCAATACCATCTTATTCATCGTGTAGCCTTGTTCTTAGAGACAAAGTCCAATGCCCAAATGTATCGTTAGTGCCTGAAAGAGATGGTTCACCCGCCCTATTTATGGAGAACACTACTTGTTTTCATAAATGACGTATGTCAATCCCAAATTGTTGGTTGGGCCGATGGTTCCCTTCGATACTGTGCCAAAAATTTGCTTTGCACTTCGGCATCGGTCTTTGTTTCTATGAAGCAGGCTACAAGCTGAAATTTCTCCTGTAGCGTCCGCATTTTTAGTCAAATATGCGTCTACTGGAAAATAAAAATACTTTTTGAGTTAAGTTGTCACATGTTGAAAACCGTTTGTTATTATCTAGTATATTTTTCAAGTTATTAAATACTAAATTTGTAAAGATGAATTTCGGACACCCTGTAAAATTTAAAAATCTAGCTAACAAAATGAAAAAAATCTACAGAAGAACCAAATCAAAATAAAAAGAATTCGGCAGTGGACTTTTTCAACAGTCAACCTGCCTGATAGGATAAAAAAATGGGATCTTTTCTATGAAGGATCTGGAAGTTATATAAGTTAAAAATTGTATCCCTCGTGATCCGAAAAAACCCAGATTGAAATAGAAGCACTTTGCGTGCACCAGATATTTTGTGTGCATTTTATATTTCTGATTATTTCAAGATTGTTATTGATATCATTGAAAAGGTAATATTTTCACGTTCAGGTGGTGTAAAAATAATTTTTCTGCTTTAATATGTTCGGAAGTTATTAAGGAAGAACACCGACATTTCGCTTAAGTTTTAATTAATTAAAATTTTACTTAAAATTTCAAAAAAATGGCTCCGAGTTGCACATTACCTCCATCCAAAGTATATTCGTGCCGAATTTCGTAGCTCTAAGTCCAGTGATGTGCCCTGTAGAGAGCCGACACACACACACTCATTTATTATTAATAGAGATGACTCTTATATTGTTCAACAAGAGAAACAAAAGAATTACTGCATTGAGAACTGGGCCTTGTCTCGTATTCTTCTGAGTTGGCTGGAGGTGAATCATTGAAAGACATTTAACAAATGGACCAATTAGCATGAAAGTTTTATGGTTAGGGCTCCTAAAAAAATAAAATGCCCCAAGAATTGCCTAATAATGCAAGAAATATAGTAATAGTGTATAGTATGTTATAAGATACATGAAAAGAAAAATTTTGTATTATTAATTTTTGAATCGTTTCATGAAGAAATTGAGACATATTCTCGCAATAAAGTAGCATTAATGGACATTTTGCTATTTATTAAATATAGTGCAGCTTCCTGTCTTTCAAAAGATTTTGACATGAAGAAGACCGGCAACGCCTTTTACTCTGCTAGTAGTTAATTTGCATAAACAAAAATTGTCATTGTATTTAATTTAATAAAAACATTCTAAAAAAAGTTCTTGTGGCGCGGCAAAGCGAATGCAGTTAAATATTTCAAGGCAATTAATCAACTTAAATGTAACTTTAGAGAAAAAATTAAAATTAAATATCTGTTCGGAATTTCAAATTACGTCAAATGTCGTTGCATTTGAATAAAATCTAGAAAATACAATGAGGTAATAACCGATTAAAGATTTACAATTTTTAGTTAAATTAACTTCGCTTTGATTCATAACAAAAAGAATTCTGATGGAAGTAGAAGTTCCATTAGAGGGACTTGAATTCATTTTCGACTGAAAGGTAAAGAAATATGAAAAAAATATTTTCATATATGAAAATTTTATTTAATAAATTATCTACAATATCAATCAAATTGTAGATAAGTTAATAACAAATTTTTTACGTTATTTTTTTTCATATATAATTATTTGTTTTGTTAAATTTATAATCAAATGTATAAACATTTTCGCAGAAATATAAACTGAATTCATACCATTTCTCACTCTTTAAATTCGGCATTCAGTTGCTATAGGCAATTATAAGCTATTTTCTTTGTCGTACCTTCATATATAGCCTGCGGGTTATGTGTTCGATTATTGAAATTTAAAATTCAACAAATTTCCAACTTTTAATAAACCTAGTTACAAATTCATCTAGATTAAATCTAAATAAATTATTGGTTTAAATTTAATAAATATAAATGACAATAAATTATTGGATCCCTTTCCAAAATTAATCAAAAAAACTTATAATGTTACAACTAAGGTTATTTTAAATAGGAGCACATTTTAAATATTTTTTTCAGATAGGTAACGCGCCGTTACGGTACTCTAGGGGTCGTAAATTATTGGATATCTCTCATTTTTGAAAGCACTATCCGCAAAACTTTTAAATCTAGGAAAAAAATAATAGTATGTATTTGTAGGGAATTTTACGCTCTTTAATTTGTTAATTCGCATGCAGTTGAAAACTGATTATTTTTGGAGATATTCAAGAAAAAATTAAAAAGGAAACCAGAAAACGCGCATCGGCTTCTGCTGATCGGTAGTCATTGCGTACGGAAATCTCTCGATGTAGCAAATTTAGAAAGCCATTTTTTTATTAACTTTTGAAATGAATTCGATAATGTATGACCGCCCTGTGCTTCAGAGTACACCTTGAACAACTGTTAATTGCGCCAAAATCAAGTGACATTTAGCGTACGAAGACTTTTCGACTTACCATTTCAGAGTTTGTCTTGAGTTTCTTGAACTGTGCTGTAATATGTGTAAAGCTCAGTGAATTTTAAAATGAATATTCTTTACATCATTGGCATACAGGTTGTCCACACTTATCGTGGTCTAATAGCTAATTTCTAAACCGTTAGAGATAGACATATAGTTTCAATTGAAAAAGTGCTTTAAATGGAAGAAAAATATAATATATGTTTGTTGAATCAAGAAATATATTCCTGATAAGTTTATAAAATATAACTTTTTATACTTTCCCCCGGTCCTATCAATCATATTTAATAAAATAGTTTTGACACTTTAACATTTTAAACAAAAAAATTCCGTTCTTGTGCGACTAAAACTGACCGAGTTATGAAGCTTTGAATATCACTAACTTAGACTAATACATCATTTCAATAGCCGTCTCGAAGACCATCCACCACTGAACGCGCAGTACTTGCTCGACGAGGTTGCTGATAGGTTAAAAATCATGAAGTTCAAAGCTCCATAACTCGCTCAGTTTTAGTCGCAGAAGGGGGGACTTTTTTTTATTTAAAATGTTAGAGTGTCAAAAATATTATACTAAATATGACTGATAGGATCGGCGATCTAAGTTCAGAAATAATTCTTACCTTTATTTAAAGAATTTTTTTAATTGGAACTATACGTCCATCTCTAAAGGTTTATAAATTCGTTATTGAACCACGATAAATGTGGACACCCTGTATAATATTGATATAGATTATTTCCCCACAGGATGAATTATTTGAAAACTTTAAGAATTAATATAAATTTAAATAGTAATACCATAGCTTCTTTTACCTTATTCATAGTTTGATAACAGCAAATAACATTCTGACAAGCATTCGGATTTGATACCTCTCTGGGGGTAGCGACATAATTTTACTCAAAGTGAGGGGGTCGGAAATGAAAAATGTTTGTGCGCCACTGATGTAGGGGAATGAATAGAATTACCCTCTTATTCCTAAGGTCATTGGAACAAAGGGGCTTCAAAATATGGGAAAGCCCGAGATCCTCTATCAAAGGGAATTAAAATTCACTTCACTCCTCAAAAGTTACAATGACAGCTGGAATTGGACGAATTCTAAGAAAGCCCCCTCTTCCCCAAACACATCTCTGCGAGCAGCAATAACGAAGAAAGAGCGCGCCCTTTCGTTAAGTGTGAAATCCATGACACTTAACGAAAGGGGGTGAAAATTTCCGAGTGTCATTCGGACGTTTCTGACGGCCATCATCTTTAGCTTGAAGGGACGTTATATCGGAATGTCTTTATAAACGACATCGAGTTATATCGTGAAAACGTGAAGGTTCCCTTTACGCGAAAAAAATGATTGAAAAGTTTGAATGTTTATCTAAAGAGAGAACTGTGTGTGCTTAATAAGAAGTTATACTGGCTTTTGTAAGTTTAAAATTAAGCTTAATCTTCCAGTGGGTGAGCGTATTTGAGAGATACACTACAGAATAATTTCGTCTCATATCTTTCTACTACAGGATGTTACGAGAGTATGACCTTGGCTATCCTTCCTGCTCCTTTCGACGAGCTGTTAGTCATCGTTTGGAATTTGAGGCGTTAATAGGACTCTGCGAATCTGCTACATGTATTTTAGAGATACGGATGACTGTTGCAATGAAGTGACTATAAAACTGACTTCTTGCTTTTTATATCTAAAATTCAATTGTTTTTTATTTCCACATTGTCTTTACAGATTTATATTATATTTCAGTTGAAATATTTATATTTATTAAAATATTAAATGTAATTACATAAATATTTACATTTATTTTCATATATTTCAGCATATTCTTTGTTTAAGTTATATTGTTTTTGTCTTATGTTTACTTTGTTTTCATTCTTTTTAAAATAAACACGTCTTAAAACAATTTACTTACTAACCTTTAATAATTACCCTCGCAAAAATTTATATTTATCAGCAGCGTACACAGGAAAAACGCGCGACATTTTACGTTTGATTAAATCAGTGGTGTCGAACCTAGACCCGCGGATCAGACACTGAACCACGAAAGCTTTTTATATGGCCCAAACGTTGATTTTTATAAACTTATTTTTTTATAGAAAAAAAGAGAGAACAGACAACCGAAAACATTAAAAAAAAAGAAAGGCGCAGTTCGGTTCCGCGCCGGAGATGTTTCGTGCGAACGTCGACATAAAATCGTAAAACAAGTGTTTCGTAATTATATGTAATTTAGAGTTATCAATATCTTTATTACAATATTGACACAGAGTGGCATAATGGTTACAGAATAGATAAAACACAAGTTTAGCGCATGTAGCAGTTGTCTGTAGTTGCTTGTGATTTATCTATTCTATAACCATTATACAATTCTGTTTCAATATTGTATTGAAAAGATTGATAGTTAAATTACATATTAATGCGAAACACTTGTTTTGATTTTATATCCACGTTTTCACGAAAACTCTACGGAGAAGACCCGAACTCCGCCTTTATTATGTTTTATTCTGAGTACCTTTTGATGGCGCCGTTTGTTGACGGAATATAGAACTACATTTCGCGCAGGCGCAGTGAAACATTATTTACTACAATTTCTCATATTTCCCGAAATATTCAAAGTTTTGAATTCAAATTTAATACCATGTTTCTTTTACGTATTGTCAAGTATTCTGTAATTTTCGTACCATTCGAAGAAAACTCTTCATTTTATAATGAAAAAACATGCGGAGTTTGAAATCTTCAAATTAATACCGATTTTTACTTATATTCTGATGATTATTTTTATTGTCTCACGTTGGGTCCTAGTAATACCCCTCGAGCTTTCTAAAATGACACCAGAATCAACCTCCTGGCCAAACGCATTTACACACTAAACTTATTTATAACCTTCCATTAACCTAATTGATAACAACCACGCGCATTCGCCTACACTGGTACGATGACGTCACAGGAAAAACAAATACTATTCGCCAAACTCTTACAGATATGACCTATCCGTTGTGGGGTCAACCATTCTTTTCGCATTATTAGTCTCGTAGTTATTAGCGATTCAAATCTGATGGTATTTTGTCACACAAGAAAGTTCGACCGACTATCACAGTAACGAGCGGAAAGACGTTTGCACGTCAAAATTAAAGTATAAATATGTATTGTCGAATTTTTAAAAAAGATATTTTAAAGTGGACGTTGGCTAACTGATTTTCTATCGCACCTGTGAATAACTCATGGCAATCAGTCATAGACTTGGTATGCATATTCATTGCATTATAGAACGGAGATGTATCAGCTCGAACTATTGTATTATTTTGCAGTCTTTGTGTACACGTCTAGAAGTGTTTAATAATTGAAATTTATTATTGTATTTTATGATTAAATTTTCTCATGCATATATGTATGTATGTGGAGTTGAGTCTACAACACTTCATGTTTATTCTACTATATGTAATTTACAATTCATGTTTCCAATTTTTTAATGTCGAACTTTATTTTTCCTCTTCACATGCAAAAGTAAAAGTTGTAAAACAAAGATTGAACTCTAATTTTTTTACTGGATTTTAAAAGTGTGATCGAAAAAATGCTGCAACTGTCAAGTTTTTCTGTTAACAATTTTTCGGTGATTCCAATTATTAGTACACGTTTTACCACACCCTCTCCCCCCTTTGACGCCACTGAATTATTTATTTATTTACAACAAGCCCCGGCCCAGCTTACCTATCAGGGTGTATGGTCGTCCATAGGCCGGGGAGAAACATAAGCATAAAACAAAAGAATAGAACAACATTAAAAAAGAATTTACAGACAGCTCCAAAGGGTAAGCAGAACAATTTAAAAAATCACTCCTTACAACAATGAACTCCAAAAAAACACAAAAGACTTAAGAGCAAAAACACAAAAAGATTAAAAGTAAAAACGAAAATCGAAAAAAAAAACAAGAAGCTTAACATTAAAAACGCTGAACACAAAAATATTAATATTTAAGATAATCAAATTAAAAATAATAGCATTTAAAAATCAAAAAGTTACAATCAAAAATCGAAGGACAATAAGCATTACAAAAACCGGACAAAAAAACCACACAAGAGACCTAACAAACTACAATGCACAAGATAAAGATTTAAAATAAAATGAAACAAATCTAAAAACCGTAGAAAACTCGAGAACAGTTAACCGGATATTAAGCGAAATCCCTTCAAGTCACTAAAACCGCAGGACACCAAGTTAAAGAAAAAAAAACTGAAAACTAATAATAATAATTTCCAGAAACCGGAACACTCCAATCAGTCCATAGAGTCGGTACTGATTAAGCCTATTGCACATGTCCCCACAGAATCTGAAGATCTTTTGAAGTCGCAAAACGCACTCCCTATTTTTCAATAAATTTTTGAACCACTCGACCCGATGATTCAATACGGGTTCTTTAAAATGATAATCCTTAGTCTGGACGCAATGTAAAGCATAGCAATAAGCGTCACCTGGTTGACCACAAGATCAAAGTTACCCACCGACTGGCGATGAGAAATTAATAATAAAAATTTGACCTACTTCTCTAAAAGTTTCGCCATCTCTGGTTTAGAGGGTGCGCCAGCATGAAGGTTAGAAAACAGGCAATAAAGAACTAGTTTTTTCTTTTACTTTTTAGGTCAACAAATACGCTTAAAAATTGCGTGTTTAAGTATCTGATGATTTAAAAAAGTAAATAAATATAAATTCTATACATGAATTAAATTTTTTTAATTTAAAGGTTCACTTGATATTAATATGATCGTCTTCGGTCATCATAAATTTATATTAAAATGTAACCTTCAATATGATATTTAAAAATATCTTTAAACATTTTTTTCTTAGTTTCCAAAGATAATAAGTTCTTATTTTACAAAACCAAATCTATGAATTTCCTAAAATTTCTTCTAAATATTTTTCTGAAAAATTGAAACATTTTTACAACAATGCTCTTAGCAGTAACAATTAATAATACTTTAAATTTTTAATATAGTACAACAGTGGATAAGAAAAGTTTAATGGTAACTGGTAAGTTTTTACAATGGTTTTTAACAATAGATTAACAATATTTGATGCTATAAGAATTCAGCAAAAGTGTAACAATTAAGACTCTTTTATGTTGATTTCATTATTTGTTTGGTCGCATTCAAGTGCGGCTGCTTGATTTTGTGTGCTATTTCTTAAAGTGTTCTTTGTTTGACTTAAAATGACTGTGGAGATTACTATTACCGTATGTGCTTTAATCCACTTCATGTGGAGTCTTTTTCAAGTCTTCTGTCATTTAAACTTCATCTATTGCATTCACCTGATTCCATATGTAATTTTGATCATTATCCTGAGTAACATGGACATCAACAAGAGTAAAAAGAGCGACATTAGTGTGCAAACCGATGTTGAAAAGTGTCCAATAACCAAAGACTTTGCAACCATAACGGATAACTTTTCGTGTGGAGATACTAAAAGAGTTGGATTTGAGACTGCTAACTCTGCTCCATCTACTCTCGGAGACTGTGAACAAACAAGTGTTCAGCATCCAACTAATCCTTTCTTGGATAACTCAAAAAATTTTCCTGAAGATACAGAAGGAAAAAATCTTCTTTTAACAAGAACTACTTCGAATGAGATTCCACTGCTGTTATACCAGGGTGAAAACGAAGAGGCACCTGAAATAGACCCTGAATGTTACGAAGTAGATGAACCTGAACTGATCCAGATCTTCCAAAATTCTAATAATGTCTTTAGTTTGCTAGACAATCCTTGTCCTCAGGATTTTGTGAACAATCCATTACTTACAACTAATCCATTTGAGCTGAAAGATACCAATCCGTTTAAAGGGCCAATCATCGAAACTACTTCGAAAAAAATCCCACTGCTATTATACCAGGGCAAAAATGAAGTACCACCGGATATAGATCCTGGATCTTTCGAAGTAGATGAACCTGAATTGATCAACACATTCCAGGATTCTAATTTTGTTTTCGATTCATTCGAGTATGATTGTCCTCAAGATTTTCAGAACAATCAATTTCTTGGAACTAACCCATTTGAGCTCAAAGATACCAATCCAGTTAAAGGAAAAATCAACGAAATTACAAGTACATTCTATGGTTTTTCAAATGAATGTGAAAGCCCTGTACAAAACACATCTGTTCCAAAGAAGAAAAATGTATCTTCATATCCAAAACGAACTTTGAAACGCAAGGCTCACAAATTTATGGTTTGGGTAAAATGCAGATGTACAAGTAAGAACTCTCCGCGATATCGGAAACTATATTAACAAGATTTTTCGAGAACTGTACAGAACTTATTTTGCTCTTAAATAGTCTGTGGTCATGCTAAATATCAAACAATAATTATAATTAACTTTTAAACATTGATAGGTAATATTTTTCGTGAACTTTACAGAATTTATTGCCTCAGCAGCAATCTGTGAAATTGCTTAAAATCCAAACAAAGTCTGAAATGATAAGCCTTAGGCAATTTTATGCTCAGCTTTAATAAAATGCTAAGAATGTTTTAAATTTTTATACGAAGATTATTTGAGAAATTTATAGAACTCTTTGCCTCTTCAATAGACTATGGATTTCCTTGCAATCTGGCTAAAACCGAGAGGAAATCTCATAGGAAATTTCTGCAAATATTGAAATATGCTAAGAATCACTTACACAAATGTTAATATAAAGCTTTGAAAGATCTGTACATAATTCTTTGTGTTCTTATTATACTTTGGATTTAATTATATTGCAACAGAAGCTGAAATGAAACCCTTAAGGATTTTTATGCTTAACTTCAACAAACTGTTAAGAATCTCCCAGTCATTTATGGGCAAATATGCTCATTGTAAATAATGTATATAGTTCATTTTGTTGTATATTGTTATTGTATGTTGTTTATTGTATATATAGCGTTCCTTTTGTTATTTATTTAAAAGTTTTCTTTTCTTTCACTGCGGACTTTATTTCCTCGTGAAAATTGTGGTGATTACTTTACGTGCTAAGAATATGTATCATATATTTGAACTTTGCAAAGCCTGATAAAGGCAAATCTCGACTGTGACTTCAGTGCCTTCTGAAGGCGTTATCGATTGCGACTAAAACCTCACCGTGCTTGACTCTGATTATGACATTTTGAACATCGAAGTCTAGATATCTGAGTTCTGGAGAATTTCCTGCAAGACTGTGGCTCGAATTTGTCATCTCAGCGGTTTCAGAATTTACATGTCATCTTGGCGTTTCCAGACCTCACCTCGCTCTGTCATCTTGGCGGCTCCAGAATTTCCATCTTCTCCTGTCCTCTCTGCAGCTCCAGACTTTCCACCTCATTTCTGTCATCTTGGCGGCTAATGGCCTTCCTCTCGTTCCTGTCATCTTTCCGGCTCCTGGCTTTCTTCTTTGTGTATGTCATCTTGGCGTCATCAGACTTTCCACCTCGTTCCTGTCATCTCGGTGGCTAATGGCTTTTCACCCGTGCCAGTCATCTTTCCGGCTCCTGGCCATTTTTCTTGTGTATGTCATCTTGGCTTCATCATACTTTCCACTCGTTCCTGTCATCTTCGCGGCAGCTGTCTTTCCACCTCGTTCCTGTCATCTTGACGGCTTAAAAAGAAGACTTCTTCCTGCTTCCTTCCTGCTTCTACTAATAATATATTTACTGTACAATAGTTAAAATTTACAATAGCCTTACGATAACCTTTGCACAAATAAAATTTTCGGCTTCATGTTAATGTCTCAATATTTATTTGACTGTTGTTTGAATTCTCATTATGGTTCTTTCATAATTTTATGTAACAGAATTTAACAAAATTCCGATTTCAATGGAAGAGCAATCTTCTTCAGGAAATTTATGGCACCTTCAGTTACCTCAAATAAAATATTTTAAAAGAAAGTTTAAGTAAAAAGTTAACGTTAAAGTAAACGTTTAAAGAAACACGCTTTTATCATTGTAGTTAAAAGTAACAGACAATTTTCTCTCATCGAAAATCTAGATATCAAAACAGAAAAAGTAAATTGCGAGAAGCTGACAAAAATATTCTAAATAAATTGGAAATTTAATGACATTCACACTATTTTTTTCTTTTCAATGACAGCTTAGGAATTTTCTGTATTATGTTATACTCAGGCTATCAGTCTTAATTATTATTTATTTATGCTCTTTTTTAGCACTTCAAAGCTTAATTATTTGGTTTTGATTCTCGGTGTTTTGAGGGGAAAATATTTTCTGCTTTCACGCACAGTAATAAAAATATTTCATACAGCTTTTGAATTTTTATTATTTTCTTTATTTTAGTTGTTAATTTATTTCACGACTCACTATCCTGATTATCGAGGAACATTGTAATAAATGTTTCTGAAATTCCTTATTCGATACATACTCTCATGTGGATTTAACAGCGAATTGTAATTATTTGATTAATTGCTAACTGCATTCTCGAAATCATAAAACATTGTATTGTTATCTGAAATAATTAATTCAGAAATATGTTCACGGAACTTTGGCTCATCAGTAATTTAATAAAAAGAGATTATAACAGTGCATTTTTACAAACATGAAAGATGATAAGTTAATCAAAATTACACGATAATTTTAACTTGATCTGCAATATATGGCGTACAATTTTATACTTCTGAAATTTATGAAGATTTAAAACTTGCCGTTAATTTTACAAAAGATTCAATTTATTTAATAATTAGAGAATATGGGAATAATTGCCTTAAAAATAATACAACTATTTACTATTAAAAATACTACAACCACAGATTAAAAATTAGAGGAACAAAATTTCAATTGCTATAATCAGAAACAAATGAAGTCGGTGCGTATGTATCCAAAAAAGTAAAAAAAAATCAAAATTACGCCTTTCCATATTTACAAACATAAAAGACATTAGTTAAGCAAGAGCATAAGATAATTTTACTTCATTTATTTTAGTTTAATCTGCAAAATGTGAAGTACAGTTTTGTTCTTGGGTAGTTTCTTAAAATATTAAATGCAATTTTTAAATGAAGACGTATGGTTTATGATAAACGCTCATCTGTTACAAATTTGTAGAATTACGGAAATATTACATTCTGAACTCATATAATAAAAGATGCAAATCTATAAAGTTATTGAGTTGGATTATTACCGTGATATTTTCATTATGTATGCATATGTCTTTTAAAAGAAAAACAATCGAAGATTCAACGTATAAATGCACTTATTTTGTGCAATATCTGTCTTTTTTCCACCCAATAATTTCCTTTTAAAGAAGTTGGAAGAGACCTACAAAAATACAATAAACATATTATTTTACTAAAAAAATTATTATTTCGCTCAGTATGCTTTGCAGTCTGTTGCCCCCTCCCCGGAAGGGGTAACTCAGGTAGTTAAAAAATTGAAAAACAAAAGAGATGGAACTAAAATTGAACACAAAGCAAGATGTAAAAATATTACATGAGTGAATGCCATTGTCAGTCAGAAGAAGGAGAAGATCGATAAAACAGCAACACATAATGCATGTTATTCATAAGAAAAGAAAACAAAATGCTTTTTTTACACCACAGGCTTTGTTTTCTACTACCTCTTTCGCTCGAAGGATTCATATTTCTCCAAGAATGTGTTAAGTTATTTTGCAGCTTTTAGAATATTTTAATTTCCGCATAAATTAAATTAATATTATATTGAAAAAAACCTCGACATCATAATTATGTTTATAAAAATAGGAACATAAAAATTATAAAAGCAAGAAAATTAAAATAATAATAAATTTATTATTCATTTTTCAAATATATTTTTTCGCTTGTTATGGAGGGGTTGGAGTTTTTCTTTATCCTAATTTAGCCTATGTACATTGAACAACTTTTCTGTCCATGTTTTTTAATTCTCATTTACATTCATTTAATAGCTATAGTAAAATTATTTATATATTTACCAATACATGTCTGTGTTTTTGAGCAGAAAAGAATCTATATAATGATGCTTAATTCATCTGGTATGAATCTCAGCTTAAATGAGCATAATACAGACATTTTTCCGGTTAGTATTTATTTAGAAATTCATGGCAACTCAACGAAAGAAAGCAAATCCTTTTCTTTTTCGAAAACTGTTAACCACACATCAAAACCATCAGCAAAGAAGAAGGAAAAACCCTTCGAACAACACTCTTCTAGAAACCAAACCGTCAATACAGGAAGGAAACAGAATCGACAAGGAAAAAAATTGGAACTTTCGAAGACAATATACGTCAAATATTTGAAAGCCAGGAAGGATAGCCGACGAAAGAAAAATATTCCTCTTGAAGAAACTCAAAATAAGGTTGAAATTCAACTCTGGTTTCCGTCCATTGCTTTCGAACGAATATTTCGGTGTTTGGCGAGGCACTTAGTGAAATTAAATTGAAATCCTTTTCGTTCAACAGAGCTTCATTTCAGAAAGAGTTCGACGTATCTATGAAAATGTGTTACGATGGACACTGTCAATTCACGTCTTCAGTCGATATTTCCGCTAGAATTCGTTCAAAACTGAATGAGGTCTGTGTATTTTTCAATGAATTAATTGAAAATTTCTTCTATCGAATCTGGGATCGTAGACGTGTATATATAAATGGACCAGGATGGCATCTTTTATTCAAAATTTATTAAATTACGAATTAGATGTATTTTCACGAATGAAATGCGTTACTTGCCTGTCCATAATTGAGATAATTATAAGAAGAATGCTGTTTCCCAAATGGCCAAATCTTTCTGATAAATATTTTGAATATATGTTACTATTTATTACTACTTAATTTATTTATATGTAATAATAATTCGCGGAAAGAAATACTTAAATGCTAATTGTGTATAATTGTTGTCAGCATTGATTTCAAGAAGGTCAAACCGCGCGGATTTCCAATTTTGGTGGCAACGGGGGAACGTTTCAGGAAGTATCACGATTTATTAGGTAATAGAAGACAATTTCTTATATTTCTGTTCCCAAACATAAAAATATACATTTAATTTGTTTACATAAGAGTCATGCCAGAAACCGTCCGGTTATTTATGATTGTTTCTTCAGCATCTGGGAAGGACATTATAAGAAATTGTCTTCTACCCATGCAATAAAATTTAAATACAAACTAACCAACCGAATTTGTTCATTTCCCTTGAGAACTTACACCGAATATTTGGTAACTAGCAGTAAACGCACGACGTTTCCAGTGGCATTATTAATTCAACAAAATAAGAAAAAATTACGTTAATCCAAAATGATATTAAAAAATTACAATTTGAAATTCATTAGACCCCGAGCTAAGTTTGCGAGGCAAATAAATATGTTGAGACACTGGAGAGGATATAAATCGAAGTCATTCAGTAAATATGACGTCACCTGCCGCGACGAAAGTCATGCGATACATGCTGGGCACGATTTACTTGGCACATAGCTTCGTTTGGGATGTGCGAGAGAAATCGTTTGAACTGATAAATAAAATAATTAATTTAAATTTTGAAAAAATGTAATTTATCCTTTCTTGTTTTAAATCAGGGCTAAATATTCTAGTTACTAC
>BGPR01033028.1:0-17189 GCA_013235015.1 Araneus ventricosus | reverse complement strand
GAAACACTTAAATGTGTTTTGTTTGTTTCTACTTCGCATTATCACTGATGACAAAAGCAGCCCCGTTCTCGCAAAAGAGAGATCAGTAGAAGTTCGAAAATGCATGGATAAATCTAAATAATTTCAAAGTAATTGCAGAGTATATTTATTCAAAGGATACCCGATACACAAAATGGCGTCTTAAAATTTCTACACCTGATTTATAGTCAGAAAAAGAAGAAGGAAAAAAATATATGTGTATGGTTCCGCAAAATTCAAAGCTCACAAAATGGCGTGAAAAAGTAAGTAAAACTATAAATTGTTGCCGATATGTTTATTTCAAAGAATTTAGTTAGGCATTTTCTTAGACAAAATTGTCTAAGAGAGTACAAGAAACATAAAGAGAGAGAAAAAATAATGTGAGGAAACAAAAATTATTCTCTTTTATCAACTGAATTTAAAGCTAATTGAACGAAAAAGTATATCGAATAAAAAGTGGAAATATTTTTTGAAAAAACTGATCATTTTCTCTTAAAAGTTATTATAAAGTTATTTAAATTAATATTTTACAGACATGTAATTATATTTATTTCATGGTGATAGTTGATCTCATCTGTAAAGGATTAAATAAAAAAATTAAGTTAAAAAATTCCTTAAGATTAGCAATTTTAATATAGTTAAGCATTTTAATTTTGATAAGCTATCGATTGTTCGTAATGTGGATTTAAATTAGTTGTTAAACCACCAGATAAAAATATAATCTGAAATAAATCAGCACTTACGGAGGAACTATTGGTGGATCTATTCCTGCTTTATCTAGAATATCTAGCTATTTCTATGAGACTAGGATACACGATAAAGGGTCTGTGTGGCATCCTCTGTTGGTTAAAACGTCTTGGGGGCATCTGAAAGAGATGATTGACTTAGATTCTTTGGGTTAAGGGAAATTGCCTGTCTTGAAGATTTTCAGAGGAAATTGGCCCTCATTTGTACTTCTACGCCATGGTGACTCACCTATCGGTCCAGCAGTTTTTGCATAATGTCGGCCAAAGGCAAAGACAGAGGATAGAACTCATAACTTTCTTTCTCCGATTCGTATTCTCCAGCTATGGCATGCCTAAACCGTTGAGGACACTGTTGCACTCTATACCAAAATCCATTGTAATATGACGAATGCTATTTAATATGACATCTTTAAATCAGTTTAAATTAATTAATTAATTGTGTTCAGTTTTATTCATCTTTAAATTTCTAGTCTAAATTTTAGATCATTAACGGGCACTGATTTAAAAACACTGATGTAAAAGCACTTCTGTAAAAATAAATGCTGTAGCACTGTTGTAAAAATAAATATTATTTTTGCGATGAAGATCTTTTAAAACTGTGATTTTTGTTTAATAACAGTTGCTATTTTGTAAATATTTTACATGTAAAACGATAAAACATTTACAGCTGAAAAACGATAGATACGGAGCGTTCAATAGCGACCACGCATACAAGTTTGAGCAAACCATATCTGAATTTCTCGACGAGAAAGTACTGGTAACTATCTTATACTATTACAATTGGTCACGGATTTTAAATTTTCTTCGACTGAATTCACTTTACTTTCGATAATGGATTCCAATATCTGGCTTAAGAATGGAAGGAATTCCAATTCTTTCTAATTCATTCCTTTTCCGAAGTCGAGCAATGGAACCTTTTAGAATTTCCAACAAAAACCAGAATTGAGCTCAGTTGAATCATGACCGTGATTCATCAATGGAACAAATCAATAGAACAAAATTGTTTACTAGTGGATATTGTTTTTATAGTTGAAAAAAACCTTAATTCTGTTCAAGCAATATTTTATATTTTCTCCTATAAGAAGTTAACATAGAAAAAAAATATTATTTCGTTCCAAAAATTCCATCTGGAATTCGAAACCTCATGGGCTACGAAAAATGATTTCTAGAAGTGCGTCTGTCTGTCTAACTCTGTGAAGATAAAAACGATAATTTAAACCTGTGGTTAGTTTATTTTAGTTTAATTACATTAACGTCCCGTTTTGAAGTCACACTAGGTCTATTTTGGAACGGAGTTCGTAATTTTGAGCAACTGTCAGATGACGACATCTGAGCTGGCACCCTCTCTTTACGTCCGCACCACAAAATGGGGAGGCCCCTACGAACGATTTAACGAGCAACAGGGCCAGTACACGACGGGCTGCATATTTACAAACCCTACCCTGACAGAACTGAAGCAGGAAATCAGCCAATATTATTGGCTACGACGGGCAGTGACGTCGTTTTCAGCTCTCGCACGTAGCGTACGGCAATCATAACAAAACAGGAGTCGATTAAATAAAATTGCGATGTAGGTGCTTATCGTAGATCAAAATTCGCGAAGTCCAAGCAACGGAAACCTAAACAAATTCAAAGTCCACATTCAATGGCTTGTTTTGTTATAATTTCCGTACGAGAGCAAAGAACGACGTCATCGGCTCTGGGCGAAGCGAGCCAATCATATTGTCCGATCTTCTGCCTCAGTTCTATCAGGGTAGGGTTTGTAAATATGCCGACGGGCCTTCAGAGGAATCGGGTTTTGAACCTGGAACCCTCTGGCTTCTAAGTCGAAGCATTACCACTAGGTCACCGCGGTCTACATTTATTTTTGTAAAACAGATAGATAAAATATGGCATGCGATCCTTATATCTAAATCATAAATGCTGATCATTCTCAGATACGGAGAACCTCCGCGCTTCTGCGCAGGCGCCAGGCGGAGTTGATTTCACCCAAATAGAGGTGCAGTGAAAAATGGATTGGGGGATATTTACATTTCACTTAGCGATATATAGAAACATTTTATTTTCATTTATTGATTTGCGGTAAAGACTAACTAAAAAGAGACTAACTAAAAAAATACTCCTAATCGGACGAAGGTCATGACCTTCCAAAGAACTCTAGAAAAGTGCTCATCTTACTTACTGCCTGTTGCTCCTTTTCTTAGTAAAATCGTCCAAAACTATTAATGTATTTTTCGGAAAAATATGAATTTCTTCACTATACTGCGAAGCTACTGAAAAAAAAGAGTCGTATTTGTAAAGATGTTTTAAAATGCTTATTGTTATTTAATTTGAATAAAAATATCGTATATATTTCTAATTATTGCATTATCTACCCCGCATTGCCACTCATCTTCAAGGATAATATTATACACATTTTAAATTATCGTATTAATTACACGGAGGTTGCCATTTTGTCTAGTAAAAAAATAAATAAATTTATTTGCGCGCAGGAGGAATGGCGCTTTGGTTTTGCTATTAAATATTTAGATACAATCTTCTGTTTTGGGAATGCTTTGTTATATTATCTTTAAGATGGTATATAAATCATCTTCGTGAAATATATATTTCAGAAGTGACGTATGAGACGCAAACGCCGAATTTCTGCTTAAAATATTTAATTAAATATTTTAAAAAGAAATAATTTTGAAAATTGAAAAAAGTACAATTGATCTAGAAATTGACCCCAGAATGGCAGCGCAAACTATTCATCCTTAAGGAAGAGACCTCTAAAACGCATAGAGGAGGAATATACATAGAGAGAACATTCCCATTCAAGCGGTCGAAGAAGCTGTTGTATGAGTTACTTCACGTTTATACCCACCGTTAAACCACATTTGGCTTCATATCACCATGAAACATAAGCAATCTTGGTGATATCTTCGCCTGCGTAATGCAAACATTTCGGGCTTTTATTTTTTTTAACCCAATAAGCACAACAAACGAATTATTCTACATTTGTTACAAATACTGCTTTTGTGATGATTCAGGTATCGACTTGTAATTTTTTGCTACTTCTCTGACTTGAAATTTTTCCGAAGTAATGCGAAAGATTAAAAAAATCCTGTTCGACATGTTTTGAACAAATCTTGGTTGAATTGGTTGGTTTAAAATTTTCTCGGTGCAAGGACTTTTCCCATTCCTTTCTCCTTTTTTCATCTCGTGGAAAACTAAAAAAGAAAATTGGGAGAAAAATCTTAAGCTATGTTTAAACATTGAAGTTTAACAATCGAATTTTTAAAAAATTACATTTGCCAAAATGGATACGTTAGAAGAATACTGTTCTATTCCTTTAATGTGCTAATTTCTTCATTTTATATTGTTATAAAAAAGCATTTTCAAACGTAAACGCACTATTTAAAGTGCATTTCTAGAAAATGTAATTAATTTAAATTTTGATACTATTCCTACATTTGATAAATATACATGTACTACATAGTATGCAATATTATAAGAAATAAAAATTAACTTTCGATTTCTATGCCCTAGGAAACGTTTTTTCTATAAGATGTGAGCCTTGCGAAAGTAAAGTGTACATCATTTTAAGCATTTTTTACATTGATGTATCGAATCATAACTAGATTAGGCGGATATGTTAAATTAAACAAATACACATGCTTTAAGCAATCGTTTAAGCAAAACTAATGAAATATCTAAAAAGTTATTCATCAATTCCTATTCTAAAATGTTGATGCACTCGAATGAAAATATCTCCGTTATTTAAAAAATAAATAATTCATTAAAAAACCATTATTTTTACGTTTTTAAATTTAGCGCAAAAGTACAAGTGTATTGTTTCCAATTCAAATAAACAAACTATGCAAATCATAATTCAACTAAACAGCTACCAAGAGTCACCTACTCACTTGTAATATATTAACAATATCAATCTAAAATAAACGAACTGCACAATCTGCATACAAATAACTACAAACAACTTGCTAAATACGGGATATTTGAAGAAGAAACGGAAGGCGCCAAAACACGGATATAAGGCGCCAAACAGCATTTTTGCGTAAACCGTAAAACATTACATTTTGGCATAAAATACTAAATTTTTATGGCTCCAAAAATGTTATCTATCAGATTGCAGATATTCAAGTTGTTCTCAAGAAATCGAATAATACCAAAAAGTGTTCATAATAACGAATAAACATTGAATATTCTATAACGTCATGCAATGCTACTCTTTTTAAAAATAGTTAAATAGTAAAAAGAAGCAGGTAAGTAAATGCTAACATTCCTGAGAAATGAGTCGGGTGATCCTTTAGTTCTTTTCTCATTGCAACAACCATTTTTTTTTCAATAAATGCGCTGTTGTCGACGTGTCAATGTGCCTTCCCTATGACAAATCCTATAGAGAACGTTCTCCAAGTTGAAAATCTATTCGCAAGTCACGTGATTTTAATCGAGACTCGGTTTTCAATCCCTGTGCACCCTCTATGCATATTCCTCCTCTACACCTTTTCCCCCTTTCCTAGTTCCTCTACCTTCGATAGGAACCGGATCACTTAAAAAGTTTTTAAAAATCAAACAAAACATCTCATAGAAAGAGTAATTAATCAATTTGCATAGTAATTGGATTTCTGTGCAGCCATGTTAAAAGAGGTATATATGCTACGACATAATACCGGAAATGAAGTCTGCCTTGGACATAAAAATGCACAAACAAAACAATATTTTCATATATCAACTTAAACAGCAGAAAATGCACACGAATGAAGAATTTGATAAACAGTAAATTGGCTTGAATTTAATTTTATAAGAATAGAAAGTATTGTTGAAAATTGTGCTTTTTTTTCGTTAATTACTATTAAAGAAAATATTGTACGCTAATGGAATAAGTATCATTAGAAAGATAATTTTTTGCTCTTTAGGATGGTGTAAAACAATTTTGTGCAATAAAATATTTCAGAAGTTATTGGCGAGAAACGTTTAATATAATTAGGCTTGAAACGGCTTAATTTTCGATATTCAATTAAATAACTTAAGAAATAATTAAGTCTTAAAGTTGAAAATATCACAGTTGACCTAGAAATGTTTCCCAAAATGTCGTGTGCAAATTTCACGTCGCAACCTTTCATCGCTTAGGAGGACTTGTGACCGACAGACAGATACATGTATTTTCTGTTTTATATTATAGCTTACTAGAATTATGTATCTGTATAAGATTTTGAACCAAATCCGTCTACAATTTGCATGTTCGTTCGCTTAAAGTCTCTCTATATTTTGACTGTCTGAATGCATGTGAACATGATATTTCATTCGCTCTTGCTGGGTAATGACATTTAGTTTATTCTTTTATTATTAGAACTAGAAAATCAGCCGTCATGGTATGATGGGTGCAAATTGCCTCTTCATTCGAGAGATTTCCTGTCAAATTTGACGTGTTTAAATATGCGAGAGAAATGTTTAACATTTATTGAAAACAAATAAAACAAACATATGTTTTATGACAGGAAATTTTTCTTTTATTTACATATTTCTTTATTCAAAATATCTCTTGGTAAACAACATTCCGTGTGAAGTATTTTTTGTTGTTTAACAATTTTATTATAATTCAATAACCATAAAATTCTCGGTTTGTCAAACGTAAGTTAAAATTTCAAAGGAATTCTTTTTCGAAATTCGAATCAAAACGAAGCACTTCTCTGCTTGTCAAATGTTGCCAAAAATATTATAAAATTATGTCATCACGATTGCATTAAATAATCAGATGCATCGTGACATCCAAACTATATCACGCGCATGATATACCATTGACGTAATTTACTACTTTCTATTAAAAAACGGAAATTAATTTGAAATATATGATTAATATAATTTAAAATTTCTCGGGAACTATTGATAATGGCGAGATAAATTTATATCAATCGATAGCAAATTTTATTTCACTATTTTAGAGTTATTAAATTTGAAACTAAAACAACAATTACTATTTTAAATTTAAAATGACTGAAATTTAGGTTCTCTAATGACATAATGCTGTTTGACGTCTCGCAGTGCTATGGCGCGAGTTTTATTGTTGGTGACGTCAGAGCGTTACCGAAAGACCGATCTGGGCTATTATATTAGTAATGACAGATCTGTATCAGATTTTGGACCAAACCCGTCTACAGTTTGAATGTTTCTCGGTTTTCTATTCATGCATATGTGAACGCGATAAGTGGAAAATGCAACAAGATAGATGGGTGAATTGTAGAGTGTATGATCTTCATACCAAAGTGTTGTGCTTAGTTTTGTACTGAATCCTTCATTGAGTAGTCTGTCTGTATCAACTGAAGTCTGTGACTCGAAAATGCAACAAAAATGAAAAATGAACTTTGGTGTATGGTGATACTAAAGTCGTTGAGCTTTTAAATTTTGGGTCCATTTGGTCAAAATGCGTACTCGAATTTCTTCCCTATACTACGAAGCTAAACGCAAAACGTTCATATTGTGTAAGCATACAAGAAAGTAGAGTGAAGACTTCTGTTGGTTATGGAAAGGTAGTTAAAAAAATTCTCTCCCACTCTGAGAGTTACATAACATTATTTGCATTGAAATATTTCCAAACACAGTACGACCCCAGTTAAAGGAACTAAACGGGGTTCGGATAACGATTCTTTCGGTTAAGCCATGAACATCTGTTACTATTTTGTATCTCATTACAGTATGCAATTCTGAAATGTTTTGCGAGTAAAACGAATTCAAAACTCTCTTTGTAGGCTACACTTATAGTCTTTATTAAAGTTAAGCTTAGTCTGGCTTAATATTCGCACAGGCAAGCTCGGGGACAGGCACAGGTAAACAATATTGTAATTAAAATTGTTAGTACCCATTGATTCTAATTATATCGTTCTTAAATTAACCACTGACCTTCTTGGGGAGATTTCAAAGGAAAAAAGTGGGGATATAGTTACAAAAAAGTCTCGCCTTTGATTATTCCCTGGCAGTACAGTACTTTTCTTTTAGGATTTGCGATTTCATGGGCATTTCGGATAACCGGGTTTCGGTTCACCCGAGTCGATTAACTGGGATTTTACTATATAAGCATACCATCAGTTTGATCAAAATAACAAAAGAGTGTATGGTTATCTGTTGTTTGACACCAGAAGTTAATCCAGAGTACGGCGTTAATTAAACTTTAGTAGCTTATTTTTAATTCACTCGGAATTCGAACTTGATTAGAACAAAGCAACAGGCGATTAAAAAAAATGGCAAACTTTTTCCCCCATGCTTTACTCGAGCAGCGTTAAATTGGATTACGTTGTAATTGCATTCAGCTTGAAGAGAAATTTCATTACCAAGGAAAATAATTTTTTTCTCGGTCTTTTTCGGAGGTTTAATGGAATTTCGCTACCCTTTACTTTTTTTATTTGATTTCTAATTATTGTATTTTTTTTTGTATTTCGTGGTGTTAATGAAGGTATGTTCTTAGTTGTAGTAGATGTATTATGGAATGTTCTTTTTTTCTTTTCTTTAGTTCAAAATTTATAAGTTTCAGATATTAGGAAGTTTTACAACTCACAGATTTATATATTTCAGTTTTTCATTTGAATTAATAATTTTAGTGTGAGGTTTAACAGTGATATGTGAATGCTTCGTTTCTGCAGAATTTCTTGGTTTAGAATATTTTAATAAGTTCCAATCGGAATTGAAAGTAGCGAAAGAAGTTATTTTCCCCCAGGCTGAATTATTTAACGTCAATGAAAATTCTCACTACACTGAAAAATTTATACTATTACACAGCTTAATAAGACAACTTGCGGAGATGCTACAACAAAAACAACAACAAAAGGATTATGCATCAAATTTTATACAAATTTATGATTCAAAATAACATCAACTTACTTAAATAAAAAAAATTAAGTAGTAGATTAATTTTGTATGTATTATTAATCACATATTTCGTAAATTAAAATTTCGTGAGAAATGATCTTTTAGCACTTTAATTTTTCACGAATACGAGCGGGTAATTCAGGAAATTATGGATGCAAATATAAAAAAAATGAATTTAATTAAAGCAAATAAAAAATTAATTTAATTGCAAGCATGCAAAAGAGAAATAACACTAATAAGTGTTGAGAAGCACAACAGAAAAATGCAGATATTTAGGCCATTTATTTTAAATTTGTTTTTAAGTATTTACTTGTGGAATTTTCATGAAAATGATGAATTTTGAAATGTCTTATTGGTAATTTTAAATTAAGTTCCGAGATTCGCACGTTTTTAACCTATTAGTTCTGTGAAATTGAAGATGAAAATAGGACCAATAATTAAAGAATCAGATTTGATCAGTAACTGATGAAGGAGTAGAACATATTTCGTGTCTTGCATTATTTACTTCAAGTTAAAAAAAGTATGAGATTGCCTGTCTCTTATTTTGTCTTTGTGGGTAAGTTAGCAATGGTAGACACCTTCGCTATTAAGAATTCGTTGGCAGTAACGGATGTTTATTTTTGTATTTTTGTTTTGAGTTGTTCTAATTTATAAGGACTACTACTTGAGATTAACTGCTTTCTGAGTAATTCTTGTTGTTTAAGATAATAATCCCATTGATTTAAATGATCCAATTTAGGGTCATTGTGCATGGTCCAATCTAGGCAACTTTTGGACAACAACAACAAAAAATTCCCCTAACCTGAATTTTAAATTATTTTCATAAAATGATCATATTAAATTTTAACTAAAGAAATTTACTATCCGAGGATTTAATTACATATTTTCCTTCTTAATTTAGAACAGCATGGGGATTCTTGTCTTATGTAAAAATAATCGTTTGATAATGCCTAAATCTAAACACTTGTTCTGTAACTGTAACCACATAGCGCTTTCTCTTAAAAAATGATATCATACGCCCTATTTACATCGTTACAACATAATCTGCGTATTCTACAGCCTAAATATTTAATAGAATTGAAGTTGTGATACTGGTCCAATCTAGACGCCGGTCCAAATTCGGCGTGTCTCCCCTACATACTATTTTTATCAAAATGGATGTAAATATTGCGCAGAGCAAACAAAACCATTGATGAAAGTTGCAAACCATTGTCAGTTTTCTGTGAAACGGAGGGAGCCAAAACCATTTTCTTCTTCATCCCTTTATGATCGATCCTCTGAATGCCCTTTGACCGAATCTTCACTGTAAAATGAGAGTTCAAGCCTATTCATCACATGGTCGTAATTGAAGTGCAGTTCCTTCAGCCTTTCTGCTGAAATTCGAAAAAATGTGTAAATCCGAAAGTGTCCGGAAACTTTTGATCATATAGTGTAAGTACTTTATCGCATTTTGAATCAAGGTTTGATAGTAGTCGTTCTTGTTAGTACATGCTTTTGGAAAGGTACCCCATACTAAAGAGGTTTTACTAGAGAATGTTACATGGAATATTTCTGTTTCACCATTTAGTTCCAATCTAAGAATTAAATCCTAATTTTTCTAAGAGTTGCCCGGTAGCGCAAGGCACCACATGGGGTTTGTACATGGTATTCGATACATTTACAAAACTAAGAATATGAAGAAAGAAACAGAAAAGAAGAATAACAGAATGAATGTTCGCACCTTGTTCGAAATATAAACATTATGTTTATCTTGATATTCCCTTTCAGGAAAAAATAGAAATTACTTGTCAAAACTTTTCAAAGGCCTTTGTCAATAATTAATTATCAGGGAAGAGAATAATAATTAGTTTTTTTTTGCTTTCGTACTAAATGCATTAAAATAAGACGAGGGCAGTTTTTTCATGGAGAAGCATTCCTTGGCAGAAAAAGTAAGAGAATTTGTGCTTTTTTTTCTTTTTGTTCTAGTAACAACTTTTATCGACATCCTCATGATTCATTACCAAGACAATGCCTGCACTGAAAGAAAGGCGCGATCAAGACAGCAGTTTTTGAAACAGTGGTGTAAGCTCTGATAATCACGTGTGGTGTTTATTCCAAAATACAAGGTTCCCACTTATATCCATTACACCCCCCTTAACTTCTAAACGGTGACAGCTTAGGCCATAAAGTTAATGTCTAGGTGTAGTTAAAAGGCTATGTGCTACTCGATGAGACAACTTACAACGCCATCTATCGGCAAATTTTGGAATTAGCGGTACTATCTCGAAAATGGTACAAGATAGGGGAAAAAAGTCAATTACAAAATTGTAGAGCGTCTTCGATTTAGTACGAAAAGACACCTTGAGTGCAATGATGCTGAGAACAAAACGTGCAAATTGCGCATTTCTTTTCTCGCCTTTTGGAAATTTTGATGTCATATGACACGAATAAAAGGAGAAAATGTTATTTTTCGGGCAAAAAATGATCCCATTATACTTTTTGTTGTGGAAAATCTCAAACAGCAGATGTATGGACCTTTCCGCCAACGTTGCAAGACGTATTACTGTTGCTTGTGTGTGCGCACCAACTATAGGCTAAAACGTGTGCAAAGCAAAATTTAAACAATGGCTCAAATCTGCATTGTAGATGACGGAGAGCACTTTGAAAACCGAAAATAAAGGTATATTGTGATAACTAATTGATTTTTCTCATTTTAACCCGTTTAGAGGCGTCACAGTTTCGGAAATCGAGAACAAACAAATGTGCACTTTAAACGTTCATTTCTTCGTATTAATGTGTACAAGGTATCTTTTTGTACTAAATAGAAGACACTCTACAATTTTGTAATTGACCTTTTCCCCGTATCTTTTACTGTTTTCGATATAGGACCGCTAATTCCAAAATTTGCCTATAGATGGCGTTGTAAGTTGTCTCATCGAGTAGCGCATAGTCTTTTTACTATACCTAGACACCAACTTTATGGCCTATGATGTCAGCGTTTAGAAGTTAAAGGGTGTGTGTGTAACGGATATAAGTGGGAACCCTGTATTACTCGACTTAACATTAAATAATTTCAGGTCATGTTTCAATTTCTGATCTTTAATAATTGGGAGGTTTATTGTCATATACTTAAACAATAGAGAAATTTTATTTTCAGCCTAGTCATATCTTTGCTATAAATACAGGAGAACGTGTGTCTGTGTTCGCGCTCTCTACACGACAGACCGCTGTACCTAGAGCTAAAAAATCTGGCACAAACATATTTTGGAGAGTGGGAATGTGTACCTCAGATAAATTATTTTTGAAATTTGAATTAATTACAGTTTAAGAGAGACTTTGGCGTTTTTCTTCGGTAACTTCGGAAAATATTATAGCACAAAAGTAAATTTTAGATCATCTAAAAATTAAAAAATATATATATATTTTCTACGATATCATTTTACTTCCTGTACAAAATTTTCTTTTAGACTTATTTTTTTTATATTGAGCATGTTTCTTTTTTTTAATCATGGTTTTCATAAAATCTGTGAGCAACTTTTTAAAATTTTATGGTAATTACAGATAAGGCTTAACCTCAAAAGTGAGCAATGATGAAAGTTTTTTATAGTTTGTACAGTTCTAGGCAATATTACTCTTTTCTGTAATATTACTGAATGTATAAAAACATATTATCTCTCTTTAAGCTTGAAGGTTTGCTTTCTTATTGTAGGGCCCTAAATTACTTATTGAATCAGTAAACAAGAATTTGCAAAGATATTACGAAAATTATGAAACATATTCGTTACTAAACAAAAATTTGCTAAGATATTACAAAAATAATGAAATATATTTGGTATTACGCATGCACGAACAAAACAAACCAAAATCATTTCACTTATAAACTTTCAGAACATTTTTCGATTCAGCAAGTAAATTATTGGGTTTTAGTTAAAATTTATTCATTTCTTATTTAAGGTTAAAGTTCAAATTTTAGGAGAGATGGCAAATAGAGATGATTGGTAGTTGCATAGCGCAATAAACAGATCAGGTGTAAAGCTTCTGAAGTAGTGCATATTATATGTCCAGCAAAATGCAAAATTCAATAGTACTTTGATGGGGAAACCAATAAGACCAAGCGACGCATGGAAGCTTTGATTGAAATTTTCTGCACGCAGTAATCCCGCAACAACTATCCTAGTAGCCAAAGGCGGCTAGTAGTGAACAAAATCGAGTATGAATTTCGGAAATATACTATCATGCAGTACTCCAGATTTTAATAATTCAACTTGTTTTTCCACACTAATTTATTAATAGAAACTATATACTATTTAAATAGGAATTATATGCGCATATATAAGGTATGCCCAAATGAAAAGGAAACTACAGTTATATGGAAAGAAATTTTAATAACAATATTCTAATTACGGTTCATGTGGAACAGAACAACTATAAATAATGGCGATTGACATTGATACACTGACCCCAGCGCGTAATAAGGGAGTGGATGGCTTCAGTGTAGGAACTCCTTGGTTGCTGACGGATCCAGTTTTCCACGGTGTCCTGCACTTCCTTGTCACAGGTGAACCCCTGACCTTTCAGAGATTTTTTTAAAGGGACCAAAGATATGGGAGTCACATGGGGAGATATCGGGGCTTTAAAGGAGGATGTTGCAGGACCTCCCACCGAAATTTTTCAAGGAGCTCGAGGGTCTTCTTGGCCACATGTGGCCTAGCGTTGTCCTGGAGAAGCACTATCCCATTCTAGAGCTTGCCCCTGCGCTTGTTCTTCATGGTCTGTTTGAGCCTCAGCAACGTGTTGCAATACCGCTCTATGATGCGCCGTGCGAGACACTGCTCTCCGTACACCTCTTTCATCCTGTGATAAATTTGTGAAACATGCTCCCCTTCTGCGCGAAGGAATTGGATAACTGCTCTTAGTGCTGATCTGGAGGAATCCATCATGCAACGAATTGCGGAAACGTAGTAACTACGTAGGTGCAACTGGGAATACCACCACGCCATCTATCGCCTAGCACACTAACTCACTGGGATTTGATACAACGCCGATACAACTAAGGTCTCCTTTTCATTTGGGTACACCTTATATGATTACGATTAACATTCAAGATCAATCATATTTCATAATCACTAAGGTTCAATATCGGAGTCCACCCAGGATCTCATACAGAAACCAATTTAATGGCGTCTACCATCTTGTCTCCCGCACAACTGTTTCTCCTACAATTCACTCCGTTTCTTTTGGCTGAAGGTCGGAACAATTACGGGGGGTTGGTGGCATGACAAATAGCTTTTCCGAATACCTACAGATTTAGTCAAAAATTCGATACAGATCTACAATTTTGGTGTAAGGGTCAGATGGCAAATTTCATGTATTGTTTAGCAACGGATTCGGAAATCCACCGCGCTTTTGCGCATGCGCCGGGCGGAGTTATTTTCATCAAAATAGGGGAAAAGTGACTCTAACAAAGAACTCCGGAAATGCGCTCATATGACTCACTGCCTAACATCCCTTTCCGGTGTAAAGTCGTTTAAAAGTGGTAGTCTCGGAATCTGTTGATGAACAGTATCAAGCTCGTTACGGTTCTGAATTATCGTGATCACACACACGTGTAAAGACAGACAGACAGTTTAGCTAATGATATATTTATTACAAAATTTTCTAGAAATCTAGAGTTTTGATGTAAAAACTTCCTGTCATATTTCATTCCTCTAATTCGATACATATTTCAGTAATACACATAAACGCGGACAGGCAGACAGATAGCTTTCTTGATGGCGGTCTTTACTCAAAATTTGGCACAGATCCACAAATTTTTTGTAACAATTGCATTCTAATTTTAATTCGCCTTGCCTGTTCCGTTTTTGAGTTGTTATGTTCACATATACAGAGACAGAGATGCCTACTCTATTTCCAAAAGTGTGCTTTTGGGTCTCACGAGGCTCTTAAACGCATTCGTAACATCGCATGCTTGTCAACAATTAACAGCAAATTGTCTTATGCTAAACCGGCAATTCATTTGCACTCTATTCTATCCATTTGTCCCAACACTGGTTTTATTTCCCACCAATTTAAGTCGTAAAATCAGGCACGTCCATTCATTTGAAGTTCCAAAGTGCGCTGGCAGTAGGGGAGAGCGATCTTCTTTCCCCCTCTAAAGCTGCTCTTCGATACCCCTATTTCCCCACTCATTGGATTTCCGATAAAGATAGCCTCGTCGCGAGGTCCCAATCTAGACAAACTCTTCCATGTGCCGACTACCCTCGCAAAGGGTCCCGCTTTAGAATCGGCGCATGAACTGCCGGAATTTGGTTTGGTTGGAAATCCGACTTTTCCCAGCTGCTATGCTATTTTCCATAGGTTTTCGACTTTGACTATTATTTTTTCCTTCCCGTGTTCCAAAATTTCCATTTTGGAAGACATATAAATGGCCTGCTTTATACTTCTACTAATTCACGTCACATCCCCGTTCCTAGAGCGTAGATCGCTCCTGATCGGTTTGGAATGGATGTGGGTGGGAATGGGTAAAGTGACGTTTAAGATCCTTATTGGAATATCAAAATTGAATTAGCGCGGCACACTTGACGTGTATCACGTGAATGTGAATTGACTCCATAATTCTGAGGAATGACATTTTGAATTAATAAACCGGCTTTTTTTACAAACAATCTGAACTGTGGCGCCAATGTCTGAATGTGGCCAAAGTGATGTCGTCCTTAAGACCGATTCCGATGTCGCAACATTGCAGAAGGAAAGTTTTTGTGCATAAGGAACTGAATAATTGTTCTCATGTTTTTCTGCGACAGGATAGACTTACTAAGTCTTTGGTTCCTCCCTATAGTGGACCTCATCTTGTTGTTTCTAGAACTTCGAAGCATTTTACCATTCAAGTGGGATCTCGTCAGCAGACGGTTAGCATCGACAGACTGAAACCTGCATTTCAGCTTGCAGAGATCCGGCTTTTTCGAGTGAGCTTTTCCATTTAATCGACTTACAGACTGCGTAGGGGAGCCCTGTGGCGCTGCGGTCAAGACTTCAGACAGAGAAGTGAACTGACGAGATCGAGTTGAACGTGACTAAAAATAAACGCGCAGTTGTGAAATAATTCAATTCAGTTTTCAAGTTTCGAATTCTTCCTTGTTTTGCTTTAGATGCCGACGTCGCTTTTGTTATGTTAATAAAGATGTTGTTTACAGACATCAAGTTGGTCATTTGAATAATTAATTAGCAGACCAGCACATGAACTATGGAATCGGAATTTTTTCACCCGGTTATTTTTAAGAAAAAATACCAATAAATATAATAGGCTGAACACGGAGACCACAGGTACCCTATTTGGGCACTTGAATGGTTAGAAAATATCACGAAAGTTTGAAACAATCCGAATTAAATAGGGCAATTATAAAAAAAAAACAATATTCCAAACGCTAAAAAACTGTACTGACTTTTGAATAAAGATATTTTTCAGGAGAATCTTTTAATATGCCGAATTGATATACCGTTTTAGATTTAAAAGATTCAAGAAATATAAATTTTAAATTTTATTAATTTCATTTCATTTGTTTGTTTCTGATATTAATAGGTAATTATAGCAGCAAGGAATCTTACTCCCACAGTTGTTGGCAAAAGCGATAAACGAATCTATTTATACCATTAAAGATTTCGCAGCTGTTTATTATTTTCTAACACGTTTTAGCGATTCCATGTGGGATCAAGTAGTACAATTTCAGAGTCGCGATTTTCTCAGTTCTGCTTCTATTGAATTTTTTTAATATTTGTAGGCAAAATGAAAAAAAAATAGAATTCAGAAAATTAGCCTGATGTCAGACATTTCATTAATATTTCCTGACTGCCAATTTCAAATCAAACTTTTCCATTTGTTTCTAATTAATGCATCATTTTATTATTTGTTTTCCAATTTTGGAGTCGAGTTAATAAATATTTATTAAAAATGAGGCCACGATAACAATATTTTAGTAAAACTTGGGTCTCGACAGCAAATTTTTACTAAAAATGGGCTATCGACAGCAAATTTTTACTAAAAATGGGGTCTTGACAACAAACTTTTACTAAAAATGGGGTCAAGACAACAATAATTTAATAAAACTGGGGTCGCGAAATAATATTTTAATTATAATAGAGTAATTTTTTAATAGTGTAAAAAATTTTAAGAAACCCTGTTCTAAAAAAACATAGCCTGGCCACAGTTCTCAGAGAAATGAGTCTTTGTATCGCCAAACAGAAAGCTGCATAACAAAGGCGAAAATTTTTACGTTAGTCAAAATAAATCGATCTCAGTATCAGAAATACTAGAAGCATGCAAACTCAAGATATTCTGTAACAATTAGATCACGAGTGAAGTATTCGGAATTTTAAGCTTAGCATTTGTAACAGTGTAAATTTAGCGGGTTATCCAACTTCCTCATTAAAAGAATATCAACTTTCAGTCGATAGAAAACTTTTCCCATCAAGTTCAAAGTCGTTTTCGGTCCTTGCTTCGGGTTTAATCTGGTCGCTGAGGTAATATCACGGGCCGATATTGCGTCGCTACCGAATAGTTTAATTTCAGATTTGAGAAACAAGTAATAT
>BGPR01033027.1:0-17190 GCA_013235015.1 Araneus ventricosus | reverse complement strand
ATTTTATAAAAATCTTCATTTTAACTCAGGATATCACTGGATTTGAAGTTTTATTTTTAAAATTATTGTTGTTTTTTGTTGCTCATTTTGTTTTACTGTTTATAAAGGCGGGCAATCATAAAACAGCTCTCACATATGGATTATCTAACATTCTGTGAAAAAAATGTTGAGTGTTGTTCTCATCGTAAAAATATGCACGTGATTTAATGTTGCGAATCTTGTATTCGCTTTTCAATCAATACTGTAATTCTAAATGGCGCCTCGTAATACATTAAAAGAGGAATAAATAAATTTCAAACTTATTTTAAAACCTTTCAAACATAGTATTATAATTACTTTTAAACCTTATTGCCTTAATTTATTCAATTGGCAAATCTTAGATAAGAGATAAAATTGCTTCCTTTTTTACTTCAAATTTCATTTTCAAGTTGAATTGTAACGAAAAGAGATAATTTGATTCAAAAGATTATTCAGAATGAAATGGGAATGTGCTTGAAATTTCGTAGAGATCCGAACTCTGTAACTACATTTTATTATCATCATTTACGCGTTCTGCTGCAAGTCTCGATAGTCCAGTGATATGAGGCTGGTTTGATAAGCAAAGGGTCCCGCGTTCAAAACTTGTTGTAAGTGATGGCGTTCCAACAATTACAAGATGCTACCCAGAAGATTAGAGAATAAATTATCTTTATTTTTCCTTGCTTCTAAAATGTATTTTTAAAATATTCAGTACATTATGCAATATTATATAATATTATATATTATTATATTATATTATTATATAATATTATATTATTATATAATATTATATATTATTATTCAGTATAGTACAATATTACTTAATATTATACAGTATTATATGATAAGTAGATAGAAAATGAGAGTTCACCCTCATCGAGGGATTGAGGAGGTTCTTGAGGTTCTGGGGGGGGTGGCTCTTCCCTCCCCCTCCCTTCCCTATCACTTCTCAGATAAGGAATTTTCAAGATAACGATTCAAGATTAGGACTTGAAATAGGGATTTATTTTTGTTATCGGTCTTTGAAACTTTTTCGAGTGTTTTTAGGGACTTGGGATTTTTCAACATCCTTCTACTAATAATCTCTCTCTCGCGCAGATTTGCATCAATTATAACTTATCGTTAATTAAAATAAAGCAATTAAAAATAACATAATAATTTGTTACTTATAAATTAGATATAATATTTTTCACATGATTAAGCCCAAGCTACCATCCACTTCCTGATATGGAATTAATTATTTTTGTTATCGGTCTTTGGAACTTTGAAAAATTTGGGGACTTTTGGGTTTTTAGGGACATGGGTTTTCTTAACTTGCTTCCTTCTGTTATTAATTACTATCAATTAGAAATATTAATCTTTGATAACCGTGGTCAAATACTCATGCTGAAATCTAGTGGTGATAATATTTTTTAAAATAATTATTTTGGGTATTTTATTTTTCGTGTTTTTATTTCAATTTGTTTAAGGGTGGGTTCGAACTTAACAAAAGGTAATCATAACTGAGTGATTTCATATCATTTTAACCATTCAGCTATGACCACCTACTGGTAGGGGCTTCAGTTACGCTTCAGCTTTTATCCCTATAAAAGAGGTTGTATTAATGAACCATTATCATTTGCAATGATGTTCTCTAGAGAAGAACTAGTGTGAACAGGAGTTTTATACATTGTTTTATCGGTTTCCTTCAGTTTAATGTATATATTTACGGGAAAATCAAACTTTGCTATTGATTTTGTTCTACTTTTAAACGATACGGTAGGTGTACTTATGGAAAATGATACATTTTAGAGTACATATTAGAAATAGTAGTTTCTCGTGTTACAATGAATGAGACATATCAAGACCCGTCTCATCCAGCAAGTTTTGGTGGAGTAGATGCTTTACACCGTGCGTTAGGAAGAAAGGTGAGCAGAAAAGAAATAAAAAATTTTTTAGAGGGTGTTGATGCATATACTCTTCACAAACCGATTCGCAAAAAGTTCCCGACGAATAAAGTGATAGTATATTCAATTGATCAGCAGTGGCAAGCCGACTTAGTGGACCTTTCGAGTTTGAGCAAATATAATAAGGGATATCGATACCTTTTATGTTGCATCGATGTACTATCGAAATATGCCTGGATAGTTCCATTAAAGCAGAAGCGTGGAAAAGACATTTTGGAAGCTTTTAAAATAATATTCTCGCAAAGGAAGCCCAAATTTTTACAAACAGACCAAGGGACAGAATTTGAAAACTCTATTTTCCAAAAGTTTCTCAAGGAAAACAATGTGAAATATTTTACAACATACAACGCTACAAAAGCATCAATCGTTGAACGCTTCAATCGAACCTTAAAAACAAAAATGTGGAAATACTTTACGAGTCAGAACACTTATACTTATTTAAATGTATTGCAAAAACTAGCTCAAAGTTATAATAACACATATCATTCTTCTATAAAACGAAGACCCATAGAGGTGAACAGTGAAAATGAGAGGGAAGTATAGTTTACTCTGTATGGAAAAAAGTCACCTCCCTCCACTTGTGTTTTAAATGTGGGGGATATTGTTCGCATTTCTAAAAAGAAACTCACTTTCGAAAAGGGCTATGAGACCAACTTTATCGAAGAACTATTTGTTGTGAGTGAATGTGTGAAAAGAAGTCCTTCCGTGTATCGCATAAAAGATCTGCTAGGAGAACCTGTTTTAGGAACGTTTTATCTACAAGAATTACAAAAAGTCAAACTGAAAGAATCGTTCCCCGTCGAAAAAATTTTAAAGAAGAGAACTAAAAAGAAACGTTTAGAATACTTTGTAAAGTTTAAGGGATACCCTAATAAATTTAATCAGTGGATTCCTGCATCCAATATATCTGCTATATAAAAGCTCATGTCTTTAGCGGATAGCACTCATTTCTCAACATGAGTTTATACTTGACACTTCCGAGTGATAATTCAATGGCATATTTTCCTGAAAATAAAATATCGCATTATATCACACGTCTTCCCTCCCCCCTGCAACTTCATGGAGAGTGGGAGCTCGCATTGACTCAATTCATATATCCCCACACTTGGTATAATGTGAATGAAAAAAATAACTTGATTGGTTTCGACTTGGGGGACAATAAAGTTATCGGTCGCAGAGTTCCACCTGGATTTTATGAAACTGTCCCAGACATTCTGAAAGGAATTGCCCTCGAAGAATTTCGTGATAAGATAACCTTCAAGTTCAATGAAAGCACTAAGCGGGTGCAAATTAAGGTCAAGGGAAAAGCTCGGGTTATTTTACACGACGGCCTTTCGCAAATGTTAGGCTTTGATCGTACAGAAATAGTTTCAAATCATCCAAACGTCGAAACTGTAGTTGAAAGACCATTAGTAGCTGATCCATGTGCCCATTATCGTGTTTTATTTCTTTATACCGACATAGTCGAACCTCAAATCGTTGGCGATGTATTTGCACCCTTACTTCGTATTGTAAATGTGAGCGGTAGCGACGGTGAGATGGTCTGTGTACAATACGACAGGCCTCACTATATTCCTCTGAGTCGGAAAATAATTGATACTATAGAAATAGTTATAAGGACACACCGAGGCGAACTAACGCCATTTGAACGTGGGCGCTCATACGTGAAACTACACCTTAGACAGAAATATCTCCCATAATGCGCGTCCCATATACATGCTGTCAAAAATCCTTCGAAGATTATTATTTACAACAGACTGGGAATGGACTTGATTTTTATCGTGGAGCTACATACCAATCAGGGTATGGAGGAGTGGGCGGCTTGTTTCGCTCATTTTTCCGATCTGCTATACCCCTTTTTAAATCGGGAGCAAAAGCAATAGGGAAGCAGATTTTGAAAAGTGGATTAAATGTAATGAGTGATATTTCACGAGGGGATAAACCCAAACAAGCAGCTCAGAGACGTTTTAAAGAAGCTGGAAAAATATTAACAGATAAAGCGGCATCAAAAGTAAAAACGATGATTGGTTCAGGAAAAAGGTGTCCCATTGGTATACTATGCAGTAATGTAGTTATTCAGTATACAGTACAATGTGCTGACTGTATATGGTATAATGACAGTACCCTTATGATGGCCATCAAATATTATGAAAAAAAACATTTGTACACTATTGAAAGAATCTTACTTTTACACTATTTCAATATTGGGAAAATATTGTACAAAATTACTTTTGTGAATTTTGCGGGTAACAAACAATATTATGTGCTACTTGGTGCAGGAGATTCTTTTACTCTCAATCCAAGATTCATATCCACTCAAATGCTTGTTGCCAACCCCTCGAAGGGGAGAAGCATCCCCGATCCACTGCTTATAACTTGACTTTGCAGGCGGTGTCACTGAAATTATTGCGTCCGAGTGTCCGAAGTGAGGAAAGGGATGCTGGGCATCGGGCAGTGGGCAGTCTCACAAGATGTGAATGGTCAACGGGTCAGAGCAACTTCCAAGCATTCAGTCAGGAGAGGGAGAGGAGAGGGGTGATCAGACAGACCAATCACAGTAGAGAAGGGAGGGGCTAGGCTAAAGACTCTGAGGGATCGCTGCTGAAGGTATGTGCCTTGGTTTGAGAGCTTGCTTTTATGGCTTTTGAGAGCTTGCTTTTATACCTTCAGGAAGTGACGTCAAAAAGTTAGAAATAAGGTAATCTCTAGAAAATTCTTGAAGGTTCATGATATTTCTGGCTCCTAGAAGAGTAGGATTGCAGTTCAGGATATTTCTAGAAGATTCCTTTTGTCGCGAAAGTCGCCAACTTTGTCCCCGAAATGGTCTCCACGTTTGTCGCCACTTGTCATAGTGCTATGTAATGAGAATGTCGGGAAGTGCAGTCTGTAAAGGGGGAGCAGTATCATGAAGTTGTAAAGTTGTTTCCCTGACATGCTAATCTTCGTGACAAATTCGGCGAGCTTGGCGACGAAGTTGGCGAGTTTGGTGACAAAAGGAATTTTCTAGGAAAACCCTGAACTGTAAACCTATTTCAACTGGCTTTATGAACTTTCTGGAGATTGCGTCACTTCCTGTTGAAAAAGTATAAAAGCAAGCCCCCAAGCGAAAAGGAGTTAGTTGGATTTTGATCAGGAAGCAAGCTGGAGAGCTAATAAGAAACCTTTGAGCGCTGTGTTGAGATATATTGGTAGTCTCTCTCGTGAATTTTTAGAAGTGCTGTTTAATACTTGTGCTACGTTTCTTTTCTTAGAATATTTGTAAAATATAGAGCCTTATTTTTTAAATCCTGCTTATTGGACTGCATTCACGTACCCCCACAAGAGAATTTTGTTACAATATTGAAGACGTTATTAGTTAGAATATAGTCTTGAATTTCACTGCCTCTAGTGTTATTGTCTTTATTTCCCCAAACGGTATGACGTTCGTTAAGATCTGCTTATTATTATTATATGCCCTGTTGAAATACATGCAAGGAATAATTGTATTCCTTGCAATATGTTTTGAATTTCATCGTAAGGAGAATCATATGCGAGAGTATTGTTATTGGTAATTGATGTGCTTGAATTTTGATTGCCAAACTATTTTAATTGTTATTAGGGCAATTCTTTGAGATGGTTTTGTAGTCTTGAACCGGCGAGGAATATGTTGCAGAAAGGGTGAGAATCTCGGTCGTGTTCGTAGATGGTCTATTCATCTTAAAGGGGGTGGAAATTGTGGCTTTTAAATATTGGTTCCCACATAACTTCCTTACGATTAAAGATAGGAAGGAAATATGAAATATGCAAATTATTTTATTTTCATAAGAAATAATTTTTGCACTGAAAGTGTACGATTCCTTAAAAGTAATGGGCTGAAAAGTGATTTTCAACCAACTCGCCATATCGAAATTAGACTGCCTTTTAATCTATGCATGTGAACTTTGTTGGAAAGTTCTCATTATGCGTATTTTTTTCCTACCTCTTTCCTTCTCGCAGCTGAAATCCCAACGAAAATAGGCAACGTAATGTTCTTTGCAGTGTGTAGTAAAAGATGATGCTTAAAAGTATGTTTTTCTTTGTCTGCTGTAATTTAGTTGTAGTAGTAGTTCTGTAAACAGTAGATCTCGTGACAAAAGGAAAAAAAAATGAATATGCATTTTATTTCTGTTTTTAAAGCCTCAACCATTTTTTCGAATGAGAATTATTTACGCAAGTCTCCGATTTTAGAATTATTCAAAAAATTACAATTCATGCCATTTGCTATTATCAATATTTTTGGAGCATTGCGAATGGGGTTCCGTTTGCCTACAATCAATGAAAAAGCTGAATGTCACATGAGACCGCATGTTCCTACCAGATGTGAAAAAAATTCAGAAAAATCCGTTATTGGTTGCGAAAAATTGAGTATTTTCTTCCTCTTTGAAATTTCAAAAAAATTGAGATAGGTCCCAGATAGCAAAGAAGGTTGCGGAAAGGTTGCCATTTCATTTTCCATAGGCTGTCCGCAAACCGTTCTCGGACGCATTGCCGCAAGATTTACATAGGAAAGCTTTTTATTAACTACCTCACCGACAAGGTTCGAGCGACAAGTCCGCGAAAGCATTTCCGAGCAAACCATTCCCGCAAAATTGACGTAGAAAAGCTTTTTATGAACCACCTACCACCTGTCCCATCGTGTGTAGCCCCGTCCGGTATAGTGGTTATTGCATTTGCCTTCCAACTCTAGGAACGCGGTTCGATCTCCGGCTCGGAGGAATTTGAAGTTTGCAGGAATACGGCTTCGGAGGTCCCATCCTTCACGCCGAAGGAGAGCTCTTAACAAGCTTGAGGAAAGCCTGAAACAAGCTTGTAACAAAAGCTTGGGGAAATCTTACTAAAAAGCTTACAGAAAACCTTGTTTCTTGTTGATTACCGAACCTTTCCGCTACCTTGCCGAAAGGTTTTACCCTTGTCATGGAAACCTTTGTGACAACCCTTTACCCTTGCCGACGACAAGCTTTCTTTGCTATCTGGGGTGGTGTTGCTTGTTAAACAACGCAATACTTTTTTTATTCAATTCGTAAGCAACAGCAAGTTCATATGGTTCATGTTCCCATCATACATGTTATCATTTCGTAAATCTGTAAATAATATAAAAGAACACTTTCCTGTTTTAATAAATCGATAAATGTAATATTGTGAATCTAGACAGTTTCTCATTGGCACTCACTTTTCTAAAACTTTAGGTAGTTCATCATATTCCAATTAATTGGGAGATTTTAGCGCAATTAAAGCAGCAAAGATGTTTTAATTCGATGTTTTTATGGAATTGAGTATTATTTGTGTTGGATACAAACAACTAACAACTCTGACGAAAAAACTTAAACTGTTTCAACAAAAAATTTCTTTTCAATTCTATTCAGTTAATGTAGTGGAATAGTGTTGAAAACAAAACTTAAAAGTCTGCCGAAGTAATTTAAAAATACAGAGGCATGCTCTTTAGCATGCCTCTGTATTTTTAAGTTTTGTTTTGAAACTGTGCACCTGACATTTTCTATTCAAGTTTCTATGTGGTGTAAAATTTATGATGCTTCTGTCAATAAAAATGTTCATTTGGAATTTTGAAAATGTCTGGTTATTTCTTGATTTAGATTGCTTTCTGTTGACATTGGGGGTAGGAAGTATATTTGTTCAACTGTTTAGAGACAATATTTAGAGCAATTTCACGTCGTCAAATGAGAAACATCAATTACTTTTAGCAGAGATTTTGGTGAAATCTCGGATTGCATTAACATTTTGCGCATTTTTAGATTTATCTTGAAAATAACTTTCATCATTAAGTAATTATTCAAACGTTAATACGATAATTTCTATTTTTTTACCACTAAACTTTTAAAAAGTGGAACATGAGTGGTTGCGATAACTCAGTTAAATTATAAATAGACATGGACTATATTTCTTTTTTAATCATTTTATTGCAAACTCAACATGGGTAAATAAGAGAGACTGTGACTAAATGGCAATTAATATAATAGTAATTGGGCAGTAGAAATAAACCACATTTTAAGGCTATACGATCTCGCTTAGTAGAAGATACAAATCTAGTTACTTCACAAGATATCGATTGGTAAAAGGCAAATATTCTGTCTCCTTCTTATAGTCCAGTCAATAAAGGTCTTGAAAGGGAAGAAATTTGTGTAAAGCTGAATTTACCCCATTGATAGACCCTTACCAGAGGAACATTTTTACAAGAGTCCCCCTTGTGCTTCCCCCCAGCCCCCCTCAAGGTCCAAAATGGCAATGTTTACAAAACAGCCAGTCTGAATATCGGATGAAATTCAACTTTTTTTTGTCTTGTTCGTTATGAAATGGGCTACAAGAATAGTTTACTTTATATTTGCGTTAAACCAACCAGTTTTTTTTTTTTTTTTTTAATTTAAAGAAATATGGGGGAAAGTAGGTTTTTACTTAGAAACTTTTGAATTTAACTTTTTTTTTAGCCTATTCAATAACGAACAAGATAAAAAAAGTTGAACTTGATCCGATAATTAAAAGCAGAGATACTGGTTGTTTTGCAAACATTGCCAATTTGGACCTTTTGCTACACTAGGCAATCGTGTCATACGCCGAACCTTCTTTCGTGCGCCCCCGCGCAGCCTGAGGATGGCTGAGAGGGGGCTGTCCATAAATGGGTAAGTGAAAAATATCATTCTTGTTAGGTTCCTTCCCCCCATTTGTCACAAAGCTTCACCCTTTACCATACCCTCTTCCCCCCCTTGTCACATGTCACGTTATATTACATAAACATATACTTGCAGTTCAGAAACAAAGCACTACGTTATAGATCATATATCAAATTTTATTTTTAAACTTCAAATAGGTGTTTTAATGACATTTGTGAGCATAAAAATAATAATGATTATATGTGTGCTTATTTTGTATGAAATAAGATTTAGGTTTACAACAAGAAACCTAATTAATATACAATAGTAATAAACAACAAGTAATAAATACAAGGAGCAATTGAAAGCAGTAGTATTTTGGAATTTGATATATTTTGCTTTAAATCTTATCTTTACTTTATGAACACAAAATACTCTTAAACAGATTGAATTAAAAAAACGCCCCAATAAGATCAATCTGTTTGTGCTACTACCAGTTCTACCACTCACTCAGATGGGGAGACGTATTTGTTGGACATTTCAAGGGTGTGGCAGGGGGAGGTTTTCTTCTAATTGTGAAGAATTTCTGCTGCTACCATATTCTCAGAACCTAACATGAATGATTTTTCGAAAAGAAAGGGATATAAGTGAAAAAAATCACATGAAAGTTGTTTTAGCCCCGATTAAAAAAATACCCTCAAATTCTGGTAATTTCAAAATAACATCAGAATTTAATCTGCTGATTTTAAATATTTTTATTTTAACCAAAAAATGTGATGTCACACTTCTTGTTACCCCCTCCCCCCCTTGTAGCAAACTATCACAATTTCACGAACTCTTCCCTCCAAGCGTGACATCATTTGTGGACGGCCCCTATTCCAAAATTAGTTCTGTTTTAAACATTAAGTGGAATGCAAAATGAAATTTTTATTTTTAACTGTCCTTGAAAGTTGCAAATTTTTATGTGCTTTTCTTTTTGCTATTAACAACTGCGGTTATTCTGCCTGTAGACATATTGATTCCATGGCTTTTATAGATTTTTTGAACAACAGAATAAGAATACAGTAGAGCATAGTTTATACGTTTCTCATTTATACGTCGTTTCATCACAGTCCTGAATCATTCGTATTCATTGTAATGATAAAGTGCTTCGTTTGTACAATGCAAAGCTTCGGTTATACATTGTTTTGTTTTCGTTCTAAAATATAAGAATATCCTCCTTTCGGTACCTTTCCGTTAGCCGGGCGCAAGCGAAAAATCGCCAAATAATGTAGAATTCCGCCAAATTTTGGCGACATTTGCGCCCGGCGACTTGGCTCGCGTTTGGTTCACAATTGGTGACATTTGCGCCTGGCTAACGGAAAAGTACCCTCCTTGCTAGTATGTAAAGACATCAGGACTTCGAAATTATTCGTAATTTTAAATTTCAGATTGTGGTAGATATTTAACCCATGTTCTATTAGTGACCTTGGACCTCTTCTGTTTATTGTCTACGTAAATGTTCCTAATGGAGTCAAATAGCTGACCATGTCATGTAACCTCTAATTCCATGTTGTCGGCATTATCTTCACTTTCTTATTCCTCCTGTAAAATATGCATTTGATTTCAACATTAAGATGACGCTGCACATTTTACGGCCAGCGGCATGTTAACAGGATTAAAAAATGCTGAGAAAAGGATGAAAACATAGAAAACATAACCATTCAGCTTAACGGAAATATTTCTTAATGTAAGACAGTAGCGAATCCAGGGGAGAGGCTATCGGGCTGCAGTCCCCCCCCCCCCAGAGCTAAACTAAAATTCTTGATTTAATTTAAAATCACTACAACTGTTTGATCTTAATTTTCATTAAAAAAAATAGTAATAAAATCGTGACAACATTGCTTTCTGACTTGACAGGTTCGAAAATTTTCCTACTTTTCTAGTCATTCCACTGCACTTGTAGCGTTGGCGCGGTCGAAAACATTTTTTGGACAGTTATTTCATTGTATTTTTTATTAAATTATCGAAAGTATTGTAGTGTTCTTTATTATTCTTATTGTCAGGAGAGGAAAGTCTGTAATGTTAAAGTGTTTTGGTTTATATAAGCCATGAGGTTTGACATTCGTCACTACGATACAAAATTTTTATGCCCTCCCCCCCCCCCCCCCCAGACCCGAATCCTGGATTCGCCACTGATGTAAGCAAAGCAATATCTCGGAGAGCTTGGTTTACAGATTTCACAAAAATCTGATGAAATAAAATATGAAAGCAAAATGTATTAGGATCCTATCTCACATTACAACAATGAAAGAGAAATAGGCATTTAAATAATTGTTTAAACAATGAAAAACGGTTTGGTATTGTTGTAAATTATGCCAAAAAATATTTTTAAAAATTTATTACGTCAACTTAATTCATATCATTGAAAAGTAATTTTTTGCGCTTCAGATAGTGTGAAAATGATTTTTTGTGCTGCAATATTTTCGAAAGTTATTACGGAAAAACGCAAAATTTCGTTTAATTTATAATTAATTAAAATTTAAAAAAAAAGGCTCCGAGGTGCACATTCCCACCCTCTAAAATATGTTTGCTCCAAATTTCGTAGCTCTAAGTCCCGCTGTCTGCACTGTCGAGGACCAACACACAGACACACACATTATCCTTTATTATCAGTAGAGAAGGAGGAAATATCTGCGAACATTTTTACTTTCTCGTATACGAAGTAGACAAAGAGAAAGTATTGTAATCGTCAAAAAAAATTCGAACTCGAGATTTTGAAGAATCTCCACGTTTTAGACCTTCCTGAGTCCGAAAAACATAATTTTGGAATTATGTCTGTCTGTGTGCGTGTGTGTGTCTGTGAACACGATAACTCTGAAACTATTAGAGATAAAGGGATGGAATTTTTTATGTAGTCTTTAAAACTAATTTGTAGGTTTCTATCAAATTTTGGACAAAATCCGTCAGCGGGAAGTCTGTCTGTCTGTATGTCCGCGGTCATGCGAACGCTATAATTGAAAAACTTGAATAGCTAGATGGATAAAATTTCGTACACAGTTTTATCGTCATGAATGTAGGTCCGTATAAAATTTTGGGCCAAATCCGTCAAAAGGTTGACTGTCTGTCGGGTCTGTATAAGCGCATCTCCAACGCGTCCGCTATCTCCACACGCATGCGTATTGGACGCAATCTTCTGCGCACGATATTTATTGACTCCTGCTTGGCACTTTTTTTCCCATCCGATTCTCCATGCGCATGCGTACTTGATAGCAATCTGTGCACGGGGAAGGATTGTCCTTGAGCGAAGAAAGAGTAGAAATCGGTATGCATTTCATCGGAACGCATCTCTTCGAATTTGATTTTTTACCTAAATATTTTCTGATAGTCAATGGACCCTGGGTTACAATAGGTTCGAATTTTTTTATTCACGCGGGGGGAGGGGAAACAGCACCTTTTTCGAGAAGCATACGAGAAAGTTTATGGGAGACCACTCCCGCTGGTTTTTAGTGAATTTGAATTTTGTGAACCTTTTTAACTTTCACTCAGAATTTACTTCATTTGCATTCTATAATCTCAGTTTGTAATCGCGTTGTTGTATACTAGCAGTATCCGGCCATCTCCTTGTATCCGTATGGTATAGTGTTGTCCGTGACATCATTAAAATGAAGTTATTGTTGCAACTACCACGAAAAATGCAAGGAGGTTCGTATGTTGACCCCAGTGAGGGTCCTGACCGGATGTTTAGGGGAGACTTCCTTTCACCTTAAACCTTTCTTGGCCAGATGGCTTTAGTCTTGAAGTTAGTAAAATTAGTTATAACTATAACACCTGAGTTATGATGTACTCTGCCTTCTCAGAGGAAAATTGGATTCATTACGTTAAATTCTCAAGCGGCCAAGTCTCGTGGAGAAATGTATATTGTACTAAGGTGATTGAGAGCAAGGGCAGATATAGGGATCCGTTAGGGTGGGGCTACTGCGGAAAAATTTTTTCCGTGTTTTTAAATATTAAAATCTAGGAATAACTTAATTAAATTAAATATTAATTTCAAATTAAGTAAATTTTAATTAATTAAATTAAATTTATTAAATATATACAAGGGTGGATCTAGAAATCCTTGAACGATACTGTGGAAAAACTATTTTTCGTATTTTTAACTTTAAAAAAAATGCTATATATTGAACAAAAATTGCTTCATTTTATTGTTTTTCTCAAAACGTTTTCTACGCTTCACAAGATTGTGAATTAGCCATGGCCATTTCCTTGACTTTTTTTTACAAAATACGTCAACCTAACCACACTTTCCAAATTAATGGCTATATTTTGCGTTCTGATTTTAAATTAAACTCCCAACTTATAAAAAACCTATTATTTTTCAAAGCTGCATAAAAATCATTGTCATTATGAATTGCATTCGCCGATGGTATTCAGAGGTAAAATCCCATAGACTGCATACAAGTATGCGAATATACAGACCGACAGACAGTCAAACCTTTGACGGATTTAGCCCAAAATTTGATACGGACCTACATTCATGATGAAAAAACTGTGTACCAAATTTTATTCATCTAGCTATTCAAGTTTTTGAGTTATAGTGTTCACATGACCGCGGACAGACAGACTTCCCGTGGACGGATTTTGTGCAAAATTTGATAGAAACCTACAAATCATGTTTCAAGTCCACATATCAAATTTCATCCCCGTAGCTCTAATAGTTTTGTAATGTATGGAATGTAGGTCCGTACAAAATTTTGGGCCAAATCCGTCAAAAGGTTGACTATCTGTCGGTCTGTATAAGCGCATCTCCAACGAGTCCGCTATCTCCATGCGCATGCGTATTGAACGCAATCTTCCGTGCACGATATTTATTGACTCCTGCTTGGTGCTTTTTTTTCATTCGATTCTCCATGCGCATGCGTACTTGGTAGCAATCTGTGCGCGCGGAAGGATTGTCCTTGAGCCAAGAAAGAGTAGAAATCGGTATTCATTTAATCGGAACGCATCTCTTCGAATTTGATTCTTTACCTAAATATTTTCTGATAGTTATTGGATCCTGGGTTACAATAGGTTCGAATTTTTTATGCACGCGGGGGTAGGGGAAACAGCACCTTTTTCGAGAAGTATACGAGAAAGTTTAGGGGAGACCACTCCCGCTGGTTATCAAAGTGAATTTGATCCAAATTAAAGTGCAAATAATTCCCACCCGTATTGTAACCGTCAAAAAATTCGAACTCGAGATTTTGACGAATCTCTACGTTTTAACCGTACCCGAGTCCGAAAGACACAATTTTGGAATTATGTCTGTCTGTGAACATGACAACTCGAAAACTATTGGGGATACATTGATGAAATTTGGTCTGTGATCTTTACACATAATTTGTAGGTTTCTATCACATTTTGGACAAAATCCGTCTACGGGAAGTCTGTCTGTCTGCGTTCATGTGAACACAATAACTCAAAAACTTGAATAACTAGATGAATAAAATTTTGTACACAGTCCTAACATCATGAATGTAGGTCCATATCAAATTTTGCGCCAAATCCGTCGAAGGGTTGATTGTTTGTCGATCTGTATAATCGCATATTTTTAATCACAATAACTTCTTAACAAAATTACTTGGATAAATGAAATTTGGTCTTCTTACCTTGGTTGTAGATTTGTGTCCAATTTTTGTGTCAATCGGTTAAAAACCAGGGGGAGTGTTCTCCCCTAAACTTTCTCGTATACTTCCCCAGAAAGGTGCTGTTTCCCCTCCCCCCGCGTGGATAAAAAAAATCGAACCTACTGTTACCCAGAATGCTATGACTATCAGAAGGTTTTTCATTATAGTGATTGAAAAATATCTAGGTAAAGAACCAAATTCAGAGATGCGTACCGATTTTCCACTCTTTCCGTCTCAATGACAAACTGACGTAATTCGCTCCATAGCCTTCGCGTGCACAGAAGATTTCTTCCAGTACGCATGCGCGTGGAGATAACGGATTCTTTTCAAAAGTAAATTATACAGACCGACAGACAGTCAACCCTTTGACGGATTTGGTCCAAAATTTTTTACGGACCTACATTCATGACGATAAAACCGTGTACCAAATTTTATCCATCTAGCTATTCAAGTTTCTGAGTTATAGTGTTAAAATGACCGTGAATAGACAGACTTCCCGTAGACGGATTTTCTCCAAAATTTGATAGAAACCTACAAATTATGTGTAATGATCACATACCAAATTTCATCCCCGTAGCTCTAATAGTTATCGAGTTATCGCGTTCACAGACACACACGCGCACACAGACGGACATAATTCCAAAATTGTGTTTTTCGAACTCAGGGAGGTCTAAAACGTGGAGATTCGTCAAAATCTCGAGTTCGAATATTTTGACGATTGCAATACTTTCTCTTTGTATACTTCGTATACGAGAAAGTAAAAAGTACCCCTGGTCTAGATGATACGCCGCCAAACGCGTCCAATCGAAATGTATAAAAATATTACAAAAGTATTCTAAACTTCCTGTTTCACCTACAGACAATCCCTGATATTCTTTCATTTTGTAATTCTCCAGATGTGATGTCTCCAGACGAACTTCAGAAACTTTTATCTGAAGAAAATTATTTTACGCCATTTTAAAATTCAAAAATTATTTATTCCACGAGACCAATTTTATAAACTAGCTGTTTTTTCAAGATACTTTTAAAAATGAATTATTAACAAAAGTTACAATAACCTGCCCAAAATTTAAATATTATCACAAAGCCTGCGTCGCAACGCCCAGGCAAATGATTGAAATAATTGAAAATGTATAATTTTTATTCTATGTGAATGGTAGCGTGCATGATAAAATAATAATCGTTAATACGGCGCAGTTGTTTTTATTGTCATACTAGCAGTACGCGGCACGGCGTTATCCGTGGAATCAGGACTTTTGAAAACAAAATCAAAACAAAAGATACACATCGAATTGTAGAAATGCATGCTGGGAATGAAAGCATATGACGTCACTTGCCGCGAGGAAGGTCACTCGTCCAGAGAAACTCTGCCTGTTAAATCTCGCTAACAAAAAAAATTTTGAAGGGATCAGGGGAAAATTAATTTTAAAAAAATAAAAAAGATTTTTTTTAACCGTTCTTTGTTTTAAACCCGACAGAAACGTTCCAGTTATAAGCTGGAAAAAAATGAAAATTATAGAGATGCTAGAATGTCAGATGCGAGAATTTGAACAAATCTTTATTAAAAATTACCATAAAAGCGACTATTTTTCAAAAATTTCCCAAAATTCAGTAAATTACGTTAGAAGTACGAAACAAACTTCATTAGAACGGAAATCGTTTGTTCTATCCGATGGTGTAACTCTTTTTTTTTTTCGCACAATTATTCGAAGCCATGCTAATGAGAAATGAGTGCGAAAAATCACCCAAAACACAAAATATTAAATAAAAAAATTTCTAGATTAAATTTTAAAATTCCGGCTTCGAGGTGCATTCATCACCATTACAACTGCCTGTGTGCCAAATTTCATGGCCGTAAGTGCGATAGATTCGTCTGCACATCGCAGACACACACACACAAACATTGCCTTTTATAAGTAAGTATAGATGAAGTTTATTTTCTGAGGAAAAACGTGTATTGAAAACGTTTTCACGTCGCCGGATTTTGTCCATGTTTTACATATCTACAATTTCGGTGTAAAAACCATAAGCGAAATTTGAAGGAACAGCACTTTTCTCATAGGATGTCCACTACAACTGTAAACCTTTCGTATATACAAAATGTAATATATAACATTTGAACGTGTTCAAAAATAAGTAGAAAATCTGAAACGATTTTAAAATTTAACAAAAAAAAAAAAAAAAAAATCATGCGAGAGAACATCATACCAGGGTGGCTACAGAAAATAGGGTTCGTACACATTTCCTTAAAAGAAAATCAAGGACTTTTAAGGACTAAAAAAAACAAAAAATAAGGACCTTTAAATTGAATAAACTTAACGAATTGTCGCACGCATTTTTAAATAAAATGTCTCATTTTTGCAAATTCAACCTATTAGATGATAAATTGCATAGAAGATACATTACAAATTTAACACAACAAACTCCTAAAAATATGAGTTAATAAATCGATGGGGGAAAAAAACCCATGAAACTAGTAATCAAATTAAATATCTTTTAATTCCAAACTTTTTTCATTCAATTTTACATCCAAGATATTTATTTTAATTTCTTTTTCTTAGTTCATGCGATTGAATAAATAAATTTGTCCTTTGACTTTTCAGCCTCCTTAGCTAAATCATTTGATTTCTCATTTGTTTGGTGTATGTCCGTTTGGAGGACCATTTTCTTTTGTTTTAAAAAATCTATTTCCTCCTCTAAAGCTTTTCGTTTCAGTTGTTTTGTTTCAGTCTTTTCTTTGGATCTTTCACTTTCTAAATACTGCATGTATTTTGCTCTAGCTGAGGTGGCAGGCGTCCTCATTTCTTTAGTAATTTTAAAGTCATAAATACCCCCAGACAGCTTAATAAATTCATGATTTACACGCTGGGAAATATATGAAGCATCTTTCAAATTTTCTATTTCCAGGGCCTTGTTCACCGAAAAACCTCATTGTCCATGTGACAGTTTTAATACCATTTT
>BGPR01033026.1:0-17190 GCA_013235015.1 Araneus ventricosus | reverse complement strand
AAATATTCCAATAGTGGAAAAATTAAAACTAAAAACACTCATCCCAATGCACAATTAATAATAACTAGTTTTATGCTTATAAATGACCTGATCAGTTAGGTAACTGGTACATCAATAAGAGACAAAACTTTTAAAAATTTTAATAATCTTAATGGAAAGTAAATCTATAAGAAATCCAGATTGATTAAGAAATTCTCATTAACATTCTAAAAATGTATATATAAAAAATATAATAAGTGATAAAAATAAGTGTGATTAATATATTGGATAAAGATAATTTTTATTATTTTAAATTTCTTCCTGAACTTTCTAATGGATAATCTACAATGATAAATAATTTTCGAAAAAATAAAGTGGCATAAAACAATGTAGGATTTAAGATGAAGATATCTCTTATTATTTTTAATGTCTCAGGAATTTTAAAATTTGCATTCAAGTATAATATATGTCAAGGATATGTTCAGAAGGGAATTAGGTCATTTAACAAAGTTTTGCAGAATGTGTATGGATATAATGTTAGTTATATTATATGTATTAGATATAAGTTAGATAATTAAATTTTCATTAGATTAGTCTGACAAAACACAAGCATTTTGTGGACAGGCAAATTAAATTTTGCAATCTTTTTTCTCCCAAAGTTGCACTTCAAAACACATTTAAAACATGCATACCCGGTGCATCACTGGTATCAGGGGTCTCGACCTGCGGCTTTTCATAAAGGATCCTCATTGATTTTGGATTTCTTTAGGGTGTACAAGCTCATGGACCTGAAATAGCTCTGCTGACCTTCGGGGATCATCAACATGCATTCACAGCTGAAACCAAATTTACATATACATTAAATTAAAAATAAAAATAAGTGTGATTAATATGACAGGGGATGAAATTAATTTTCATTTTTTTTTAATTTCTTCCTTAACTTTCTAATGTGGATAATCTTTAATGATAAATAATTTTCTAAAAATAAAGTGTCAAAACAATGTATTCAGGATGAAGATGTCTTATTATTTTTACTCTTATTATCTTTAATGTCTCGGGAATTTTCAAATTTGCATTCAAGTATAACATATGTCAGGGATATGTTATATGTCAAGGATCATATGTTCAGAATGGAATTAGGTTATTTAACAAAGTTTTTGCAGAATGTGCATAAATGTAATTTTAATTATATTATACGCAATAGATATAATTTATTAACTAAACTTCCATTAAAATAGCCTCCCAAAACACAAGCACTTTGTGGACAGGCAAATTAAAATTCCCCCAAGGTGTTCAAATATTTATTAATGGAAGTTAATTCTGATGAGTACACATTTTATCCAAGCAAAATAAACACATAAATCAAAAAAATATTTATAAAAACTGCAGATACTTTATAATTATTAAACAATGTCCAAAATATTAAAATAATGAAAAATTAATAAACAGTATTGATTTATTTTACTGTTTAATTAATACAGTTTTTAAACACGATCGATGCAAAAAAAAAAAAAAAAATCGCGTAACGTGGGGTTATTGCCATATTAGAAAATCAGACTCATTATTAATTTCCAATAGAAAAATATTAAAATAATGACGAATTCACAAAGAGTATTGTGAAGTTAAGCTACTAATAATCTTTGCACACAGTCGATAAAGGATTTGGCGTGAAGCGGTGTCATATGAAAAATATCTGATCTATGTAATGCTCTAAAGTGCAATTTTAGAATTTTAAAATGTTACTTACCCGTCATAATGCTTCTATCCGCCTTCCGGATCGATGTTGTTAATTAAAAAGATTTAATAATCTTTTTTGGGGCCAAAATACTTCTTCTGTTATGGTGTACGAAGTACGCGAGCTAAAATAAAATAAAATGTCGGCAGATCTTGTCGGGAGAAACAGAGATAAGGAAGGTCACGTGATGATATTAACCAATGATTTCTCAGACACCTCCTTGTGAGTAAAACAGTAATTAGAAAACACTCTGTAAAGGATCGAACTAGGAAGGAGAATTCCGATTTCATGATCTGTTTTCTGACGGACAGGAAGTGGGAACTGGTTTGCGGCGATAAAAGTGTTTTAAAGAGCGATTTTTCGTACTAAAAGATCGAAAGAGAGCATTTTTTCATTCGCTCCCTTTTGGAGTCCAAAAATCGCTCAATTGAATTTAGCGTGTATTTGCGTTTGAAATGTAATCCAGTTTATAGCATTTTCTAGTAGGATAAAGAGGTAACGCACAGAGGAATAGCATTTTCTAGTAGGATAAAGAGGTAGCGCACAGAGGAGCCATCCCCCGGCCCGCCGAAGCGCACGGGGGTAAATTGAAGAAAAATTATTGCAACAGCTCGGATACTACGATCGGAATACTAACAACCGTGATCGGCCACGTCCAGGCCCCTCCAGAAGGAGGTATGTCCCGTCATCGGTGGAGAGTAAATCGAACCCCCCACCATTACTATACCCTCAGGAGAAGCGAGAACCCGCTTACATTTCCGACGGCTTCTCATCTACAAGCTCATGGTCCCCTTCTCCCTCGGGGTGGGGGTGGGTTCTAGTACGATAAAATTATTTCCAAAATCACTATAGAATTATATTCGTGATATGTTAGTTTGATAATCTGTTTAACAATTGTTCTTTTTGCGAAAATGTGTTAGTTTGATAATCTGTTTAACAATTGTTCTTTTTGCGAAAATTGCTATGTTCGTTCATGTTCGCATTTAATAGTATATAGATTGAATCCTAATTGTAGGGGTAGGATAAAGACTGAGATTTCAGGAAGTTGACTTTTATTTGGATGCTATCGATTTTGGAGATCAGTGATTACTGTAATTAAATATTTCAAATGAACTAAAGAGTTTTAACACTTCCAGAAAAAATGATTTTTTAAAACTTATTTTTGTTCTTTCAATCTTGCCAAACTTGAATTATTACAAAGTTTTCGAATATTTATAAAAAACCTCGAAAAATCGGATGAGTTTTAAATTTTCAACTTTGATTATTGCAGATTTAATGCTACTAATGCAATTCATCTATAAGTAGTAATTTCAAGACACACAATTAAAAACACGAGTATATTACTGCATAGTATTAAAAACAATAATACAATTATAAAATTAAATATTTATCTTAAAGGTGAGACGAATCGTACCTTTATTTCGTATCTCGAGTACTAATTGTACATATCTTATACGACTCATGTTGTATGAAGGTAGGCGTTTAATTAAGAAACGCTTTAACCGATGTCTCACGTGCTTATTGTCTGTGAGTTTTAAGTACATCATTATGAATCGAATTAAGTTCATTGATTGTTTTTTTCACTATTCTTTTTACGAAAGAAATAAGTTCGGAGTTTTTCAATGGAGTCCATCGCGTCTTCAAAGAAAGGTGGAATAACTTCTTCATCTTCGCTTAAATGAGCACGAGACTACTTGTCTTCTGTTAATTCATCAATTGTGAATCATTTCGAAGTCACGATATCTTTATCGCAGTTCACACACTAGAAAGGAGGAGAGTTTCACATTTTAGAACGTGGGAAAACGACGCAAAACCGAAGCTTTGCGTCGTATAAACGAAGTGCTTTATCATTACAATGAATACGGATGAATTGGGAATGTGATGAAACGATGTATAAATGTAAACGACGTATAAACGAGAAACGTATAAACGGTGCTTTACTTATCATCAATTGTGCTGGTTCATGCACATTATTGTACAGCAACGGATTCGGAAACCCTCCGCGCTTTTGCGCATGCGTCGGGCGGAGTTATTTTCTTCAAAATAGGGGTGAAGTGAAGGATGGAAGGGTGATGTTTACATTTTACTGAGCGTGATCTAACAAAGAACTCCGGAAATGCGCTCATATGACTCATTGCCTGACACCCCTTTCCGGTGTAAAGTCGTCCAAAAGTGGTAGTCTCGGATTCCGCTGCTGAACAGTACTCCTGTTCTCCTTACGGATAGTCTCCTTCTACTCAAAGATTGTGATTTCAGAGGTTCTTAAGAGCTCCGAGATTAGCAGTGGAGTGTAAGTAGGGTTGCCGTGTGTCCCGTACGTACGGGACTGTCAGCCTATTTCACTACTCAGTCCCGTATTACTATTTGTCCCGTTTCTGAGCGAGATCTGAATAGGAAGAAATAGAACGTATTATTGCGTATTTACTAGAAACATCGATATTGGCAGCACTGAGATTCTGTTCAACCAGTTTGTATATCTAAAAGATTATTTAGAGAAAAATAATACCAACCAAAACTGAGAAGCAACTATGAAATTGAGTATGTGAGAGAAATGGATGAAGAGTTTTGCAGATACAAAGTATATTGATCTGAAGTCACGTCTAATAAAGCTACGCGAATACGTACTTGCATTCCAGCCCACAATGCAAATGTGGGGAGAATATTTTTCCTAATGTCATCTCAATGGTCTCGGGGAGAAAAAAATAGGTTTGTCAGTGGAGACAATTGAAGCAATTTTGATTTGTCATCATAATTTTAAAATGACTTGCCCCCAATTTTATAATTATGTGAAAAAAGAAAATGATATAATTAAGAAAGTGAAATCAACTTTAAAATACGACTGGGCTAAAAAGGATCTAAAAACTTCCAATTATGCATTTCTTCCATATTGATCACAAAAACATCTAATAAATTCTTATGTTAGAAAACTATCCGGAAAAGCTCACGAGTTCTGATTGCTGTAGGGAGTTTCATTTTAAAAAACTTTCTCATCCTATTAAGTTCAAGATAACTATAGATTAACATTCAGCAAAAAATAAATTAAGATGTAAAAGAACAGTAGGTGACAGAGGCTTCAGATGTTAACCAGCGGTAGTGTTCTCCCCTAAACTTTCTCGTATACTTCTCGAAAAGGGTGCTGTTTCCCCTCCCTCCGCGTGGATAAAAAAATTCGAACCTATTGTAACCCAGGGTCCAATGACTATCAGAAAATATTTAGGTAAAAAATCAAATTCGAAGAGATGCGTTCCGATTAAATGAATACCGATTTTTACTCTCTCTTGGCTCAAGGACAATCCTTCCGCGTGCACAGATTGCTACCAAGTACGCATGCGCATGGAGAATCGGATGAAAAAAAGCGCCAAGCAGGAGTCAATAAATATCGTGCACAGAAGATTGCGTTCAATACGCATGCGCGTGGAGATAGCGGACTCGTTGGAGATGCGCTTATACAAACCGACAGACAGTCAACCTTTTGACGGATTTGGCCCAAAATTTTATACGGACCTACATTCATGACGATAAAACTGTGTACCAAATTTTATCCATCTAGCTATTCAAGTTTTTGAATTATAGCTTTCGCATGACTTCGGACATACAGACAGACAGACTTCCAGTGGACGGATTTTGTCCAAAATTTGTTAGAAACCTACAAATTATGTTTAAAGACCACATACCAAATTTCATCCCCGTAGCTCTAATAGTTTTCGAGTTATCGTGTTCACAGACAGACATAATTCCGAAATTGTGTTTTTCGGAGGTCTAAAACGTGGAGATTCGTCAAAATCTCGAGTTCGAATTTTTTGACGATTACAATACTTTCTCTTTGTATACTTCGTATACAAGGAAGTAAATGCTCTCTCATCCTATTAAGTTAAAGATAACTACAGATTAACATTCGGCAAAAAATAAATTAACATGTAAAAGAGCAGCAGGTGGCAGAGGCTTCAGATGTTAAAAAGAACAAATCTTCCGCTCTTTTGTTTTTAAAGTTGCTTCTATTGCCTTTCCATAAAGAGCGGAAACATTCTAAGTGGGTCATGGTCTAGGAGGGTGCAGCGAGTATATGATGCCCGTTGAAAATACAAACATTTTTTTCAACATCTCTTTAACGGTCTCTCTTAATGAAGTTTTTTTTCCTCTCTCTCGGTAAGAATATCCATTAAACGGCCCCATTACAAGGCGGTTTCTATTTGTTCTTGTTGCCGTCGGTGAAGTTCCCGCTTGGGGATGATGAAGCATTGTGGACTTCGTTTTTTTTCTTTATTGTGCTGTGAGGTCAATGGATATGCGCAATTAATGAATTAGAAACAAAGAGTTCTAAGAAACGCGCGGAGAGGAAGTTTGCTTGCTCGGTTGGTTGTTCGCCTTCAAAGTCTAACAGTGTTAAATTGATGAGATTAGTTGGCGCGTGTGGGCGCTTCGAGCTAATTTAAATGTGGGAGCTGTGAATTTTGAGGCTTGTTGTGTGGGTCAGTAATTCGAGAGATTCAGACGAGAAAGCATAGAGGGGGGAGAAGTAAAAAAGAATTTGAAATTTGCGGAAATGAGAATTTTATTTTGTGCAGACGACGTAGTCTTGATTACGACCATGGAGTTTCAGCTTATTATAGATAGGGTTGCCATAATTGCAAAGCATTGATGCGGGACCTTTAAATGCTAAATAAATAAAACATGAAAAATTGGGTAGGTAATATTTTACTCTGATAAAAAAAATAAATAGTTTAAGCGATCTAATAAAATGAACATGTAGAATAATTAGTGGCGAATCTCTGGTTCTTTTCTTGGGGTGAGGGAGTGAGGTCAAAAATATTTTGCTTCTTAGTGACGAATGTCAAACCTCGTGGCTTATGTAGACCTAAACACTTTAACTTTACAGTCTTTCCTCACCTAACAATAAGAATCATAAAGACCACAACAATACTTTCGATAATTTAATAAAAAATACAATGAAATAACGAGCCAAAAATGTCTCCGACCTCGTCAACGATACAAGTACAAGTGGAAAAGTTGGAAAATTTTCGAGCCTGACAAGACAGAAAGCAATGTTGTCACGTTATTATTATTTAAAAAAAAAAAAAAAAAAAAAAAAAAAAAAAACTGAAAATTGAGAACAAACGGTTGTAGTGATTTTAAATAAAATAAAGAATTCTGGCTTCTGGGGGCTGCAACCCCATACATAGCCCCCCTGGATTCGCCACTGAGAATATTAAATACGAGACTAATCCTTTTTTAGCCCAGTCATATTTTAGAGTTGGTTTTACTTTCTTAATTACATCATTTTCTTCTTCATATAATTATAAAATTGGGCGCAAGTCATTGTAAAATTTAATGACACAGAGTTTAGGGAGAAAACGGGACAGATAGTATACAGGACTGAGTAGTGAAATATGCTGACAATCCCGTACATACGGGACGTATGGCAACCCTAATTACAGTTAGATTTATCAGTTTATTTTTCCAGTCTGGGTTAAAATTCAATTGGTAGTACAGCGAAACTTCGATTAACCCTCACTCGTTCAACCGACAGTTTTTGTTATTCGCCATCTTCAAAGTAATGAAGGTTTGTAGTACAGTGTGTCCGTAAAGTCATGGTGCACTTTTGACCGGTCACAGGAAAGCAACGAAACAAGACAGACAGGTGACATCTTCACCAAATAAAAGGAAAACTCTCCAGGTTTGCATACCTGTTCAGCGCAGGGGCTCCATTTGTTGCGCTACACACATCTAAACGATAGTCCAGTTCTTCCCACACACGGGTTAGGACGTGTGGTGTAACAGAGTGAATAACGTCCGTGATTCTCTGTTTTAAATGATTAATGTCGTTGATACGTTCACTGTACACATGTTGCTTCACATAACCCCACACGTAAAAGTCCAATGGCGTTATGTCCGGGGATGGTGGTGGCCATACCATGACAGCACCCCTGCCTATCCACCGCTGGGGGAATGTTATATCCAGAAATTCACGAACAATGTTGCCCTAGTGTGGAGGAGCGCCTGCCTGTTGAAAGATGACACCTTCTGGAAATTGTGGAACTGCATACAATTGCAACATGTCAAGGTAGATGTTTGACGTCACAGTCGGTTCCGCATGTTGCGTCATGACGTGCGCGCGCACTCCGTTCCATTACAGACACTCTTTGGGATACTGTCCAATGTACCGCAAGTTTCAACCTTTCGTTTCGTTTCTGTTCGCCACGACAAGCGTTCATAACTGCACCATGACTTTATGGACGCGCACTGTATTACAAATACATTTCTGTCCATTGATGTATATTAATATTATTATATCTATCTTATACTGAAGTTTATATGGGTCATTTTGTAAAATTAAATACAACAAGTATGTATTATTCACTTTTATAGGATTTTATTTTCATTTTCGACACAAGCCAAGCAGTGAAATCACGTGACTGTACAAATGTATCAAGGGTGTATCATTATTCAGTCCTGGGTCCCACGGTCACGGTTAATCGAAGTTTTGCGGTAATTTTACTAATTAATTGTAATTGGTACAGTGGGCACAGGCGAGATCGAAAAGCAAACCACCAAAAAATACCATTTTAACTATTTTCTCAATTGGATGTCATCATGCAATCGGGCCTTTCTCAATGTTACTATTTTGGTTCCCTATTGTAAACTCACTTAAGTGTTTGCAATTGGCAGAGCTAAATTGAGCAGTGTTTTTGCCCTCTGGGTTTTTGTGTTTTTGATCTTTATATTTTTATGTCTTGTGTTTTAATGTTAAGCCTTTTGTGTTTTGCTCCTTTGTGTTTTTGCTCTTTATCTATTTGTTTGTAGTCGTTAAACAAAAAACACAGGCCGAGTTATTCTAAATTTCATTTTATTATGGGAGAGTGACGGAATGTACGTACATTTCAGTTGAAGTTTTTAAGCCAAAAGAGAACAGAAGATCCCTGCTTTTTCTCAGGTAGGGATTTAACAGATAGACACGTGATCAAAGTGAAGGGAATAATACCTACTTTTACTATATTACGTAAGTGTTTTAGGGAAAATGCATGACGACAACAAGTCGCTGATTTCGCGAGTTGTGTGCACGTGGAAACGATTAAAATATTCTTTCGGTAATGAATATGCCGAAACGAGAGATTTAATGTACCTCCAGCGCGGGAAATAGAACGAAACTGGGGTTTGAAAAAAGTGATTTTGGAATACATTAAGATTTTAAAGTATATAATATTAGAATTTGAAATAAAATTAAGTGAGATTATTACATACATACATATATATATATGTATTTAGTTCACTGTTGTAAGCGATGATTTTAAAATTGTTCTGCTCACCCCTTGGGGTTCTTTGTAAACTCTTTTCTAATGTAGTTCATTTCTTTTGTTTTATGTTTCCCCTCTGGCCTTTGGAAGGCCTTACACCCTCTTGGGTAGGCTGGGCCGGAGCGGGTTGTAAATAATAAAAAAAAATCCGTTACAGAGTGTCCTGGGGGTCAACAAAAGACTCTAGAACGAACTTTTGGGGTCGACACTCCTTGGGTAATGGAATGAAATCCATTGCAGAACAGACTGCTAATAAAGCAATAATTTCGGAAAAATTCAGCATTATGATTTTTTATAATGTTTTTCGCAAAATTGTATCCCAACGTGTGTTTTTTTGGAATAAGCTCTCCATTGCATATTTATTACCTTGTTTAATAATAATAGGCCTAGGAATGTTATACCAGAATCAACTGCCCTATTAAAAACAAATCGGTAACCTACATATAAGTCTTGAACCAAAAATGAAAGTGAAACTATATCAGAATCCGTAAGTTACGTGGAAAGATTCTTTGCTTTGCTTCGTTTCTTTGCTTTAAATAGAATATAAAAGCGAACTACCAATTCTAAATTCTGCATAACCGAAGTAATAGCAGGTGGAATATTTATTGCTAAGGCACCATGTCTGTTACGCATATTCCCAAATATATTATTGCTGTAGAAAATCCTGTTTTTTTTCCCTTGGGTAGCTGAAAATAGATCGTTTCACTTTTGAAATATTTATGTGGGAATCGATCACTGTCAGACATTTTTCCGGGGAGTATTAAATCCGAAAAATGTATCAAGGCTTATGGATTGATCGCCATTCCAGATAATTTGCACAAATGTCGTGCGTAATGTTTTTGACGTCATTTTATGTGATGTATAACTTCAGCTAGTATTACTGCATTGCTTCTAATACATTTCTCTTAGAATTAAAGAGGAATCTCTCTATATGGAAATCGCTTGGTTCCATTTGAAAAATTCGCTATAGAGAAAATTTCGTTATACGGAGATCAAGAGATTTTTGCAGTTATTTAAGTAAATGTTACAAACCTTTCAGTATGTGCGATAAGTTCAAAAATATTTAATTATGACTTTCAATTAAAAATGAAGTAATATTTATTATAATTTTTTTTAAATTATACTAATTTTTAATATATAAATAAAATGCTCAAAAGTGAAGACAATTCACCGATTTAGAGAATAATATGTACTAGTAAGGATAAACATAAAATGCGTATTGTCGCATCCATTTGCTGTTTCCACCCCCACTCCACCCCGATTCTTGGAATCTTGACCCGTAGAAATGTTGCTCCCTCTGTTGAAACCTAGGTCCCCACAACTGCATTCCCCTTCACATAGCATTCTATTGTTATGTGTTATCGCTGGTATGAACAATGCGAGTGGTTCCAGAAACAGGCAAGTGTGAGCGATTTGTTTGCACAGAATTTAGCAACTTTCTTCAAAAGTGACAAAAATCAAAAAGATAAAGGTCTGAAAAAAATTCGTTAGTGGGAGACAACCACTTCGATATATGGAGAATATTTTGAATGTTATTTAACATTCCGATTAAAAATTTCGTTACAGGGAGAAATTCGTTGTAGGTAGACTCTACTGTATATGATTATAAATAGAATACCATTAAATTAAGTTTAATAATTTTTTGTACAATTTGCTGTTGAATTGCTTGGTGTTGACTGACTTTTCCAACAATCCTAATTTTTCCATAAAATAGAATTTCAGGAGGGTGAGACGGCAGTATTCTCAGGGTGTGTGGCATGGTAGTTGATGTGCTAGGGTCGTGGTTTTTTTTTTCCCTCCAACCTCCGATGGACCATAAAAAGAAGAGAAGATTAGAGGACAAATGAATTTATTACCAAAAGTTTTTTTCCCCCTCCCACCTCCGATGGACCATAAAAAGAAGAAAAGATTAGAGGACAAATGAATTTATTACCAAAAGTTTTTTTCCCCTCCAACCTCCGATGGACTAAAAAAAGGAGAAGAGTAGAGGACAAAATGAATTTATTACCAAAAGTTATGTACCAACTTGGCTACTTCTCGACATAATCTCCGTGAAGATTCAGGCATTTGTTTTATCGGTAGACAAGGTTTCCGATCCCATCTTCGAAGAACTTTACCGCCAATGTGAGATGTGCCTTAACGTTGCTTTGAAGCTCCTCCTTCTTCTGGAAGCTTTGGCCTTCTAGTCAGTTTTTCAATTCAAGGAAGAGACGAAAATCGCTCGTCGCTATGTCGGGGCTATACGCCGGTGATCAGACACGTCCCATTTAAATTTTTCCGGAAGTTGCCGAGAACTCGTCGAACAAGATCTTCTGTTGCGACAGAATTACGTTCTTGTCCCTCTTCTTCATGCACGTTGGGTTCGCCTGTCTTCAAATTTTCTGCACCATTCGCGCGCAACACCATCACTCTTAAAGTTTTCATCGTCTACTCGGCTCATTCTTCGGTAAATTTCTACAGCACTATTTCCTTCTGCTTCAAGAAAACGAATAAACACTACTGAACTCGCATTTGACGGGAGTATCAATCCTACTAGTCATGTTTACATGCCGACAGCTCAGCTGAAAATCTTGAGCTGACGTCGACAGTAGCAGACGTTATAGTTAGAGACATGCGCAATCGCCCACCTCTCACATCCTACCAGCTTCTGTCCGTTACGCGGTTCAATCGGAGGTGGAAAAAAAACCCCCGACCTTTGTATTAGTCTTATTTCTAACTGTGAATTAGAACTTCAAGCAGTTACGAATCTAAAAACAATAATACTGCGCACAACATTAAATACTTATTACGTCATTTACGCATTGCCCTCTATAACAATAGATGATCCATGCATAGAATTCAGACATTCTTTAGAATGTCTGGACAAAGTATAAAGTACATATTATTTTTATATTTTACTTACTAAAAGATTTGTGGCCGTCTAAGACGGGCTTTCAGCTTGCCGACAATATCTCGGATCTGATTGTAACAGATTTATTAATGAAAGTTGTAGTAAAGAGTCTCGTGCAAATTGGCAGAGCGCTTAGAAAATAAACCAGCGGGAGTGGTCTCTCTTATAACTTTCTCGTATATTTCCCAAAAAGATGCTGTTTCCCCTCCCCCCTGCGTAAATAAACCTACTGTAACCGAGAATCCAAGCACTATCGGAAGGTTTTTCATTGTAGATTATAGTGATTGTAAAATATTTAGGTAAAGAATCAAATTCAAAGAGATGCGTACCGATTGCACCTAGCACCACTTCCACTATTGCCGGCTCGAGGACAAAGTGACGTAATTCTTCCGCTTGCACAGATATCGCTACCAGTACGTATGCGCTCAATGGTCGGACAAAAGAAACAGGTTGTCAGTGTAGATAGTTGACGCAATTTTGATTTGTCATCATAATCTTAAAATGACTTACGCCCAATTTTATAAATATGTGAAAAAAGAAAATGATATAATTAAGAAAGTGAAATCAACTTTAAAATATGACTGGGCTAAAAAGGATTAGCCTCGCTTCTTTTGTATTATTTTACGTGTTCATTTTATTAGATTGCTTAAATTTTATTGATTTTTTTTATCAGATTAAAGTAAACTATTATCTACCTTTTTTATCAGAGTAAAATAAACTATTATCTACATTTTTATCAGAGTAATATAAACCATTATGTACCTTTTTTTATCAGAGTAAAATAAACCATTATCTACCCAAATGTTTCATGTTTTATTTATTTAGCACTGAAACGGGCCCGTCTCATTGCTTGGCAATTATGGCAACCCTATGTAGAATGCATGAATATGTGACATCGTTCTTTATACTGTTGACTTTTTAAAATTTGCATTTTTTTTTTTTACTTTATATGAAAATATATACAAGTTGGATGAATGTGGCGATATCTTTTAAAGGAGTTACAGTCGTTTGATTCCATTAAGCTTTAATGTGAAGTCTTCAGTTATAATATTATTATCTATGAAAGAGTACTTTTAAATTCGTTAGACTGTATTTTAAGTAAGTCCAAGCTATGGCCATTGCTAAGATCTTGTGAGCAAAGCGACGTGGATCATGGGGAAAGAGAACAACGGAGAAAAAAATATTAGTGCAATTTATTTACTTTTTTTAAAACGTTTTCCAAGATTGATTTTTTAAAAAAAATGTATTGATTTGAATATACTTAAATGACCCTTCATTCTTGAAAGTAAATTAAATATCATGAGAGGATAAAAAGATAAAACAGTTTAACCCTCGATTTAATCCCTTCTAAACAGTTTAATCCTTGATTTAACCCCTTCTGAACAGTTTAACCCTCGATTTAACCCCTTCTGAACAGTTTAACCCTCTATTTAACACCTTCTTGATCGGAGTCGCTTATCATATGTTCGGCTCTTTTGTACCCGTGCGCTATTTAAATTCGTAATTAAGTCAACGTGACAATTAATTTTAAATACAAAAATCATCTGGTCACGCTTAAATTTCTCAAGTATCCTTTACCATCTCAAATAGATTGAAATAATAAAAAAATATATCCAATTTGTGGTGGCATCTAATTAGGAGGTTAAATGAAAACTTAAGGGAAGGGTTAATTCAACTAATTGAGACGGAAGGGTGACTATAAAATCGGAGATCTATAGGGAAGGGTTAAATTCAACTAATTGAGACGGAAGGGTGACTATAAAATCGGAGATCCATAAGTCGTGAATTGTGTGTTTTGAACAATGTTTAATAATCGATATTACCTTTGAAATTGTGCCATGTATTTCGGGTTACCATAACTAGTATCCGGATCTTCAAAATGTCCGGATTCACGCCAGTGGATGTGGTGAGAGAGGAATTTGATTGCGATAGAAAAAATCTGACGTCATTCCGCCAATGAAATAAAATTCATTGTTAAGATCCATTGTTGATGACAAAGTGGATGAGCCTCCAGGCCTAATTTCAAACTTAAAATTAAAGGCATTTTATTTTAGTTCTGCTTTTCTTTAATATAATTTTGAATTACCTAAGATGTTCATGGCAGTGAAAATTTGATTGGAATTAAAGTGACCATGTTGTCAGTTCAATGTCTACGATTGTTCTATTATTTACTTATAAGTAAATAGTTCGCATGAAAAATATTTAATTTTTTCAAAAGTCGTCAGCCTTTGAAGAATTCTTTTTATCTGCTTTCACTATACACAGAAACCCTAATTTGATTATTGTGGATGAATCAGGCTGAAGAAAAAATGGCGATATAGCTTTTTCAGTGTTCTGAATTTAATAGCAACGTTAGCTGTTTTTTAACGCATTACTATTTGAATCTTTCTAACAGAACAATAATTTGCATTCTCACAAGGACTAATTATTATAGTTGCAAAGGAAAAATTATCAAAAACGGTGGGACATATCATGGAATAGCTTTCACTATACATAGAAAATGGCAACCGTAATTTGATTATTGTGGATGAATCAGTCTGAAACCAGCGGGAGTGGTCTCCCCTAAACTTTCTCGTATACTTCTCGAAAAAGGTGCTGTTTCCCCTCCCCCCGCGTGAATAAAAAAATTCGAACCTATTGTAACCCAGGATCCAATGACTATCAGAAAATATTTAGGTAAAAGATCAAATTTAAAGAGTATGGTGCGTTCCGATTAAATGCGTACCGATTTCTACTCTTTCTTGGCTCAAGGACAATCTTCCCGCTTGCAGAGATTGCTACCAAGTACGCATGCGCATGGAGAATCGGATGGAAACAAAAGCGCCAAGCAGGAGTCAATAAATATCGTGCAGAGAAGATTGCGTTATGTATGCATGCGCGTGGAGACAGTGGATTCGTTGGAGATGCGATTATACAGGCCGACAGACAGTCAACCCGTTGACGGATTTAGCCCAAAATTTTATACGGACCTACATTCATGACGATAAAACTGTGTACCAAATTTTATCAATCTAGCTATTCAAGTTTTTGAGTTATAGTGTTCGCATGACTTCGGACATACAGACTTCCCGTTGACGGATTTTGTCCAAAATTTGATAGAAACCTACAAATTATGTTTAAAGACCACATACCAAATTTCGTCCCCGTAGCTCTAATAGTTTTCGAGTTATCGTGTTCACAGACACAATTCCAAAATTGTGTTTTTCGGACTCGGGGAGGTCTCAAATGTGGAGATCCGTCAAAATCTCGAGTTCGAATTTTCTGACGATTACATTACTTTCTCTTTGTATACTTCGTATACGAGAAAGTAAAAAATAGCAATATAGATTTTTCAGTGTTCTGAATTTAATAGCAACGTTAGCTGTTTTTAACGCATTGCTGTTTGAATCTCTCTTACAGAGCAATAATTTGCATTCTCACAAGCACTAATTATTATAGTTGGAAAGGAAAAATTATCAAAAACGGTGGGACATATCATAGAATAGATTTTATATCCGCTCGATACATTGCGAAATACTTGGATGAAAATGATTGCGACTAACTGAGAGTTAGATAGAATCACGATTTAATGGTGATACATACATTTACTTATTAATTTTGCGTTACAAATAATCTTTTGGCTAAAATAATTAAACGCTACACATCGCCTTTTTGATTTATCGCTGAAATGATCGCTGGTATGATCATTCATTATCTTATCTATCGCTGGTATGATCATTCATTATCTTATCTATGTCGAAATATGACTCATTAGCAGACGTATTTGAGTTCTGACTAACTAAAACTGCAAAATTGAGTTTCCTTCACCCCATTCTGGAATGCCAACCGGAAACGCGGAAAATTCGAAAGCGGGAGAAACTGCGACCAATCGCCGTTCTCTCCTTCCACCTTTTCCCCGGACACGTGCTCGTCGAGGAATTTTATCGTCCGACGTGAGAAAATGCCCAATTAAGTTGCGTCCGGAACGCGGGGTGAGGGAAACCTTGACACCGCACATGACTCCCGATCATATGTTTTTATCTTTACATGCTTCAACCTCAGATAGATGGGATTGCGCAGGAACTGATTGTGCGATGTTTACATATTTTCTTTTTCTTCCAACTGCGGGGAGAGTTACGTTCATGGAGTAAGAGGCTTGTAATGCAGTTGGTATTTCTAAAATTCCCATTTCCCCAGTTATTGTGTACGTATACCAGAAAAAAAAAAACGGGAGTTGATCTCCCCTAAACTTTCTCGTATACTTTCCTAAAAAGGTGCTGTTTCCCTCCCCCGTGTGGATGAAAATATTCGAACCTACTGTAACCCAGAATCCAATGACTGTCAAAAGATTTTCATTGTAGATTATAGTGATTGTAAAATATTTAGATAAAGAATCAAATTCAGAGAGATGCGTACCGATTGCACCTAGCACCATTTCCACTATTGCCGGCTCAAGGACAAGTGACGTAATCCTTCCGCGTGCTCAGAGATTGCTTAGATTACGAATTTGAATTCTAAAAAAAAATTAATGGAAATAGTTTTTTATTTGAAAAATGGTAAATCATGATATGTAATGAACTATTTGAACTTTTGGGGTAGTTGTATAATTTTATAAAAAATTTTGTGTCTAAGCGGGCTTTACTCTACTTTCATATAAATAGATTTAGCATGGCATTCTTGGATAAATCAGCTTAGTAAAAACTTATAAAAGAAATAAATATAACCACATTTATTTGAGTTATTAGCAATGTTTTAAATACTCTAATATAATTTTTGTGTACTTTAAAAAGGGAACCCTTTTTCTCCTATATATATTGACTCCTTGAAAATTTTGAAAATGTTCCTTGAAATCTCCTTAAATACTCCTTGATTTTTAATTTAAAAAGTCAGTAAGAATCCTGCTTGAGAAAAATTATTCATCCTATGGAAAAGTACTAATTTAAATAATAATTAATAGGCATGTAAGCATAATTCCAACTTAAAACGTTACAAATGTTTTTATTATGCATTTGTGATATTATAGTGTATTCTATATTATTGTTGCGATGAACAAATGTTTCTTTAATTATGATATTTCTTCCTTCAATTTATTTGTGTTCTCCTTTTCGTTGGGAAAAAGTTGGTCACCTGAGCAATAGGGAAAATATTCTTTTCAGATTTGCAGAGTTTAGAGAGAAAACCGGAGTAATACGGGACTGAGTAGTGAAATACGGTGTCTAATACGGGACTTAGTAATGAAATACGGGACTGAGTAGTGAAATACGGTGTCTAATACGGGACTGAGTAGTGAAATACGGTGACTAATACGGAACTGA
>BGPR01033025.1:0-17192 GCA_013235015.1 Araneus ventricosus | reverse complement strand
TGAAATTTGGCACACAGGTAGTCTTAATGGCGACTCCATGCACCTCGAAGCCGGAATTTTTAAATTTAATCTGGAAATTTTTTTATTTAATGTTTCGTGTTGTTTTGGGTCATTTTCGGGACGTTTATGGCTGTAGTATCTTTTCTAATGATAGTTGAAAAACAATCGATGCACCATCGGACAAACTATTTTCTTTCTGAAATTTGTTTTGAGCTTCAAACGTAATTTAATGAATTTTGAGAAATTTTTAAAAAATAGTCAGTTTTACAATTGAAATTTTATTTTTGTTCTTAAATTTGCTGCATCTGATGTTCTAATAACACTATTATTTTCAATATTTTTTCAGCTTATAACTGGAATGGTTCTGTCGGATTTAAAGCAAGAACGGTTAAAATATCTTTTCCCGTTTTTTTTTTAATTCATTTTTTCCTGATCAGTTGAAAGATATTTTTATCTAGCGAGATTCCTCACACGACACTTTACCGGAACGTTTGCTGGCAATTTCATTGGTTGACGGTGCAGTGCAGGTGACATCATAACCTTCAATTGAATGACTTCGATTATTTTCGGCAGTATCTTAACGTGTTTGTCTCGCATATTTTATTTTCTTTATAATAATCATTTTCACATTGCAATTTTTTAATATTGTTTCAGATTAACGTACTCTGTATTTTCTACAGTTGAAATGTCATTATCGCGAAGAAAAATAAGTGGGAAAATCAATAATGTGTAACTTTTGTTTTGTTTTGAGAATTTTTTTCATGTCTGTGTGGCTGAGGTTTTTTTTCTTTTAGGTAGATTCCTTATAGGAACTCTACCTATTGCAATGGTTCTCATGACACGACTTTCGGAAAATTTCTGCAGATCTTCACCGATCATGACCCCTAGAACCCCAAACCACCGTCCGTTAAAAAGTTTATATATATATATATATATAGGTATATATATATATATATATATATGTATAACGCTTTTTCTCATGTTATCTTGTGAACACGATAACTCGAGTAATTTTGATGTAAATTTAACCAGCTTGGGGTATGTTGTAAGGATAGTGAAAATCTCGGTCGAGTTCGTAGATGGGCTATCCAGCTCAAAGGGGGTGGAAATGGTGGGGGGTGAAAATTTTCATTTTCCCATAATTCCTTTACAAATGAAAATAGAAAGAAAATTCAAATTAGGCGAATTATTGCCTTATCATAACAAACAATTGTTGAATTTAAACTTTTTCGATAGCTACAATTGCTTAGAAGTTATGAGGTGAAAAGTGATTTTCCCACCCTTCCCCTCCTCTCCCCCTAACTTAAAGTATGTTTTAACCTAAGCATGTTACCCCTCGTTGGAAAGCTCTCGTCATTTGCAGTTTCTTCCACCCTCTTTCATTCTTATAGCTCTAATACTTATGAGAATAGAGGGCAAAATGTTCTTTTCCTTATTATTAGTAGTAGAGAAGTATATGCATAACGCTTTGGCCCGTGTTATTTTGTAAACACGGTAACTAAAGTAATTTTGATTAGATTTTAACTGGCGACGGATATGTTGTAAGGACGGTGAAAATCTCGGCCGAGTTTACAGATGAGCTAACCAGCTCAAAGGGGGTGGAAATGTTGGGGGACTGAAAATTTCATATTCCCATAATTCCCTTACGATTCAATATAGAAAGAAAATTCAAATTAGGCGAATTATTGCCTTATCACAACAAACAACTTTTGTATTGAAACTTTTTTAATAGCCACAATTTCTTAGAAGTTATGAGCTAAAAAGCCATTTTCAATCCCCTCCCCAACTTATCTTTTCCCCATAGCTCTGTTATGACTAAAGATAGAAAAAAATTTTCAAATAAGCGAATTATCACCTTATGATAACGAACAACTTTTATACTAAAAGTTTTTTGTCTGCTAGAATTGCTTATAAGTTATGAGCTGAAAAGCGATATTCAATACCCCCACCCCCCAATTTATCATTTCCCCATCGTTAAGATTGAAGATAAAAAGAAAACTTCAATTAGGGGAATTATCACCTTATCATAACAAACTACTTCTATACTGAAAGTTTTTTGACAGCAAGAATTACTTAGAAGTTATGAGTTCCCATCAACCGCATTCACTTTCACTTTTTATACGGTATAATATATAATTAATTTATGACTAATTAATTTATAGTTAATATCTTTGTTAAATTTTGTAAATTATAACTGTTAATTGATATACCTGGCTTTGCTCCGGATTAAAATGTTTTCATGTTTAGTATTTTCAATGTAAAAATTACTATTGTATAAATATTATAATACACAAATTCCTTTTCTGATCTAAAACGCTTTCAATTAAAATGAGAATATCAATTGAACCAGACGATTTTTAAAAACATCCGTTTGCTTCATACGCTATTATTTGTTATATAGGTACTTCAAATTTTGTTAACAATTACTAAAGTCAATGAAAGGTTTTAACGAATATTTTGAAACAATTAAATTAACTATTTAATTATTCATTAATTTAAAGCGTAAAAATAAATCAATAGCTGGTCCCGATATAAATTGTTAAATCGTCTACTTTTAAAATTTTCTTTTAGCATTCTTCCTTCTGGAAACAGTTCTTCGTATTATTTTTGATCAACAAGAATATTGTTACGAATTCAGTTTAAAATTAATTTTGAAAAAAATATTAAAATGCGAGAAACAAATTTATGGAAATGAAAAAACGCCTTGCTTAATTTTTAATTAAGTGAAATTTTAAGCATCTTTTAGGCTTTGAAAGGTTGATTGTGACCTTTCTCTTTTCTTAAATAAAAAGTTTGAAATGTTTGATTGAAATCAGTCCAGTGGTTTAGGAGGAGATGTGGAACATACATACATAGCCACAGTGACTTTTATTTAAATTAATATAATTATTAGATAATTATAAGATAAAGATTACTGGCATATAGTATGAGCCATGAAAAAGGTTTTAGTGAAGTTTTGTAACAATTAATTTTTAACTTTAATTAAGTAAATAATTAATTTCAATTAATCAAATAATTTTAATAGTTAATTTGATAATAGGTTTTTTGACAGAATACTTTAATTTGACGTTTAACTAAACATGACGGGACCACGATTTGTTTAATAAAATCAATATAAAGTAGCCAAAAACGATAGATATTTTAATAAGAGTTTCCTTTATCCTTTTCACTATTGAAAAATATCTCCTTAACTTTAAAATTGTTTGGGATTTTCTGCCTGAGTATTTGGTTTTAACCGTCGATGGAGATTTAAATTTACTGTTCAAATTGGCTGCATTCATATCCTATGCTTTAAAAACACGTACTAAATTTTCCACACACAATGTTTAATAATTTTATTCTCTTATATGTTAAGAATTTAGTGACTATTATCTCTGTAACCAGGGGGTTCTCTAAATGAGCCCATTCTAGTAGTATTTAAGTGTTTCCATGTCATGTGATTTTACCATATGACAAAGTAATGTTCGTACAATTATATTGTAACCTAGATTAAATAAAATTAATTTTTAAATCTAGAGTCTTTCTTCATTCGTACCAAGAGTCAATTTCTTGTTACTGTTTCAGATAGGCTGGCTTAATATTATCTAGGAGATATTTGCACTGTTGAGATATTTATTTCTTTATGACTCCCACCTGTTGAATGATTATGTGTTGAGATATAAAAAAAATGACCAATGTACTGACCGATAAATCTATCATAACTTTTTGGAATGAAAAATGGAATGATAAAATCTTGATATAGCAAAAAATTAAATGACATGAAAACAGAATCACAGCGTAAATATTGCAATGTGTAGAAACAATAAAGTCATTGGCTATGTCTGTATTGATCAATATGTAATACTTCATTACTTTTGTAGCATTAACGTAAAGGAATCTACCTTTGCCTTCAAGCTTGCCGAAAAGGGATTTTTTATTCATATTTATTCTAACACTTTTTCTCAATGAAAAATTTACTATGTAGTTGTCCCAAAATATCCGTTAAAATCTTCCTTATAATTGCAAGATTTATGAAGAAAATTTGAAGTACGTATGCAATAAATGGCTCAATAACTTATGGAGAAAAAAAAAATTAGCTATAGGCGGTTTTAAATGTCTTGTTCAACTGATATCCTCATTTTAATTAAAAAACACTTCAGACGATAAAAGAATTTTGGTATTGTAATTTTCTATACAAAAAGTAGTTTTTACATCAAAAAATATGACATGAAAGTATTTTAATCCTGAGCAACGCCGGGCATTACATTAGTATTTATCTAAAAGTGCCTAGGCGTTCTGTAGAATGCCATGTTTCATACATTGTTGAAAATATATATAAAAAATACTGTAACGGGAAACGAATTCGACGCGACGAAATTTTGATGAATCGTCACATTTTAGACGTCTCGAGTCCGATAAACATATTTTGAATTCATGTCTGTCTGTTTCAGAAAGAGAACTCCAAAATGGAATGGGCTAGACGAAATGAAATTTGGTATGTGATCTTTATATCAAATTTGTACAAGGTTTCTATCAATTTTACCTGTCCTACATTTTATTCATTGTTCAACCCATATTTGTCTCGAATTTGAATCTAGTGTCCTGAATTTCTCTATAAATAATGATTGTATTAAAAATACAATTTTAATATGAACCCCATTATTCGTAATTAAAACTAGTTAAAGAAAAGAGACTACCCTACTAAACTTGTCGTGTTTGTTGAATATGATCACTCTAACTGGATAGAGAAAGAAAGAAACACATGTTCCCCTCTTGACCGTTTTTTTCTTTTTGAACGTTTCATATTTCGAAGTAATTGTACATTTGATTAGAAGTGGAAGGAGGCTCAGTAATAAATTCATCATCTATTGGTTTGGGATGTAGGCTCTATTTGCTATCGAAATTTTTTTCTATGTAGAATCGTATTAATGGTTGATAACGGCATCAAAGTTATGGTTAAGCTTTTTTTCCACTGGTCTGCGATATGTATTTAGAGGACGAAGCCATTACTTAAATTCTTCTTTTCTGGAGTACTTTGTGCACGCAAGCAAAGGCCAAGAATCGGAAATAGGCGAGCACTGGTCAAGGAAGTGGTATTTAAAGTGACCAGGATGTCTCGAATTACTGAAACAGTCCCAGAATTTAGATTCTTTGTGCGTCCTTGGAAATGGAATAATATCCTGATTTGTTCCGTTTTACCCTATAGTAGGTAAATAAAAAAGATCAAATAGATTCAATTAAAAATATATAGAGTTTTCAGAACTTTGCCACATAGAAATAGCTACCTACCATAACTGAATGGATAAATTAACCTGATGAAAAATTAATAGCAAAATTTATTATTTGCCTTAACTCTGCTTTTCAATTCCTACTATTAGTTCAATACCTCCTATATATATTTATTATTTATATATCTTGTTCAAATTAAATCGTTATTAAATAGGCCTTTCTTTATTCATCCACTCAAGTTCAAATACATTTTAAAAAACTTGTAGTGGATGACACACTTGAGCCGTTAATACGGTTTTTTCAAATATTAATTCATTAATTAAATTTAATTAATTAATTTTAGTTTTGAGGTGGGAGAAAAAAAATTCTCTTATATACATATTTAGCAGGATATAAATTTAGCAATAAATACCGTCAGTGACGAAGCGTGTAGATAGCTGACCTAAGTAGGAATTGACTTAAAATTTTTTTTTATATATTACTTGTTTTAAACAGGTGACCATTTCTGTAATTTTTGAATTCAATATTTATTTTATTATTATTTTTATTTATTTAATAATTTTGTTTAAATAAAATTGGCCCCTCCGTGCTAGCTGGTTCTCTCCTGATTCAATTCAGAAAATCTGACACAATTTAATTTTGATAACCCCATTACGAGCATGAGATGTTAAAAGTAAAAAATCATTATCTTAACATAGTGTTCAGAATTCCCACAAGAACACAAAATGCTATTTTCAAAATACTCCCGTATTATTGTGGAGATAATGACCTTAAACTGGCATATTACGCCAAAACTTTGAGATGGAAATGGAAATTACTAATGATCCTCTGATAGAAAGAATAAATATTTTTATATGAGATTCCTTCAAACATGGAAGTAGGCTAAATGGATATTTTATGACGCGTATTTGCGTTAGTGCAAAAGATATTTTGGTCACTGCGATATTTAAGGATCGGAGAAAATAAAGGTAAGAAAGATACACTATATGCCCAAAAGTATCCGGACATCTGCAGATTTTCACATTTTACAATTTCAGAATGGTTTAACTGACTGCCTTTAAACTTCGGGCATGTAACACAGATGATACCTTCATTTTACATTGAAGATTCGGTCATGAGTGCAATGGGGGCCGTTCATAAATTGATGGGAATATTAAAAGGTTTGGCCCACCTCAGCTTCACAGAATACTGATAACAAGATGAAACTAGAAATCAGGAATGTTTATGTGCATAATATTTACAGAATTTTCGTAAACTCAGCTTAAATATTTAGGAAGATATAAAGGTTTTCTTAAAACATTTCAAATTTTTCCACCTGTTTTTTTTGCTTATAAAATGTAGAGTTTTCGTTATAATATACGTGAAACTACAGAAAAGATGACAATATGTTAGAGAAGCATTTTGTAAAAATTTGGAAAAGAAGAATTGTTGAATATTAAAGGAATTATGAAGTACTTTTTAGTAAATAATGTTTTACTGCGCATGCGCGAAACATAGTGTAATTCTTTCTTTTACACCTTTAAAGCCATTGTATTATATAGGGCAACTTATATAAAAATTTCAGTTCAATATCATTAGTATCTGGTGAAAGATATCGGCATTATAAGGAGCAGAATTTTAACTCCTGTCGAAAGGAGCTAAAAGATAAGTGGGCCAGCCACAAATTGATATTTTTTAAACTTGTATCTTTAAATAGTTATATTGAATTGTAAAGTGAAGAATTTGCTGCATACCCATGAACACGACAATTACGTGCATAACTTAAATCTTAGCTAATTAGGCACTATAAATAACAAACATTTTATTACTTTAATTATATATTTGCTACGATTGTTAACAAGCTATATATTACAATTTTACGGCCAAACGATATTTTAAAATATATTTATTTTATGGCGAAAACGAATTTTTATCTAATTAATTTCTTTTCTAAAATATTTTAATAATTCTACATATAAATTTTTTTATTCAAGGCGAATATTAGATGTGTCTATGGGTATGCAACGAATTCTAGCCACTTTACAATTCAATATAACTATTTAAAGATACAAGTTTAAAATACTAATTTTTTGTGTACAACCCTCATCTTTTAGTTTCTCTTCGACAGAGCTAAAAAATTCTGCTCCTTGTAATGCCGATATCTTCTGAATACTATTGATATTGAACTGAATTCTTTTTATATGTTGCCCTATATATCTGGCTTTAACGTTGTGAAAGAAAATTACACTATGTTTTCGCGCATGCGCAGTAAAACATTATTTACTAAAATTGCTCATAATTCCTCTAATATTCAACAATTTTTCCAAATTTACAAAATGCTTCTCTCAACATATTACATCTTTTCTGTAAGTTTCAGCAATATAACAGAAAATCCCAGATTTTATAAGCAAAAAACAGGTGGAAAATTGAAATGTTTTAAGAAAAACCTTATATCTTCCCTAAATATTTAAGCTGAGTTTACGAAAATTTTGTAAATATTATGTACATTAAACATTACGATTTCTGAAAGTTTCATCTTGTTATCAGTATTCTGTGAAGGGAAAATAAAAAACCTTTTGTGTTCATCAGTTTGTAGATTTGGCCCTCTTAATTGCACTTCAGGGACCAAATCTTCAATGTAAAATGTGAATTATTGTCTATTCTTACATATCCGAAGTTTAAAGGTGAAGTCAGTTAAAACCACTTCGCAGAAATTCTAAAAAAGAAAATCTGGGTAAGTGTCCGGATACTTTGGGCATATAGTGTATTTCGTATGGGTAAGGTAATGAAAGCGTTACAAAATTGAGAGGTATTCGCGTCAAGAAACATATACATTTCTTTAGAAAGAAAAAGAATTATCAAAATTGTATGGATGTATTTGTTTGATGAAAAAACCTTTTTCTGTTCAAATGTAGCCCAGAAAAATAATCGTATTTCGTAAAGTATATTTTGACAACCATTTCCATCAAGTAAAATGTCCTTAAAAGCAACTGGACACTTACAAGAATAAAAATCTTCACAGAATTCACTCAGCGGTGAAATTATTTTGCTTGAAGTAACTCAATATTTCCTGTCCGCCCACTCGTTCACTGTAGAAGATTAGTTCTCACAACACACTTTATTCTTAACCCTGGAAGTTTTAGAAAAAAAGATAATTTTTTTTTGTGTGTCCTCCTCCTCCATTGCTATCTCTGACCATCCTACGGATTGGTGATGTGCCTCTTTATGAGAGCTAAATTGTAACTGAACGCTGATTTGAGCAAATAAGCAGAAGCTTTATTACTGACATTTTACCGGTCACGAAGTTTAACTGGGACGTTATAACGACTGAAACGTAATGACGCAGGACGGGTCGTAGGGAAGTTAACTGTCCGGCCCTTCGCTGGTGCAGAAATGTATTTGAAAAAAAAACTATCATGGAAGGTAAGAAGAGAACATAAAAAAGAGATGAGAAAGAGGAAAAAAGGCCGGCAAAAATAAATAAAAGAAACGGAAATATCTTCTTAACCTCGAGAAGAGTTACTCTACCAAGGGGAAAAAAAGAAATAAAAATAGAACGATGAGCTGTGATGAAGCTAATATATCTTTAAGTAGATTGTTAGGAGTACTGTAATGCTCTTAATCCGGGAGAGAAGGTTTAGGACCTGAGTTAAGCTGTTTTTTTCTTCATTTTCTATTACCGTTTGCAGTATTATAACGAATTTCTAATGACTAGAAGTTTTTTTGATTTATCCGAAAATGCCGCTTTGTGATTAAGCGGAAAACACTGTTTAAAATAGTTTTTTTTGCTATAAAATTCCAATACAAAGAGTCTGAAAATTGTGGAAAAGGTTTTTCAGGGAAATAAAATATTTATGGAAAGCAGAAAATGCGTCAAAAATAAACATCTTTTTCTGGAATTGTCGTAATGTTTTTAATCTTTAATATCTACCAACTGATAACAAACAAAGAATGTGCTAATGTATACTGTGTTTTCCGCAAAGCAACGATTATAAAGTGCCATGATTTATAGCAAAACAATCCCAGATTTTAGCTATGATATTGTTTTTTTTTTTCTCGCAAAATTCAGAATGACGCCCTCTGATTTTTATGATTTCCCTGCTTAAAATTATTACTTAGTCAAATCATTTTATTTTTTTTATGAATTAAAGAGAAAATATTTTTAACCATCAAAATGCTAAAAAATTCCATAAACTTGTCAAATCAATCAACGCCCTTAAATATTTGATCGATCTTCTGATTTTCAAAAATCTCCACTGCTTTCAACATCCACGACCAACAGAAATACCAATTTTGGTATTATGGGTGAACACGATAACTTATGGTCCTTACACCACAATCGTAGATCTATATCTTAATTTCGTATAAAATCCATCAAAAGAAAAAGCGTCAATCTGTTCGTCCATCCCGTGTTCATGGAAACATGACAACTTATAAAACGCAATAAGTTGTGTAAACGAAATAGCAGTATATGATTTATCAACAAATTCAGTTCTTGTATTCAGTTTTGGACCAAATCTATTAATGAGTTGGCTATCTGTCCGTTTGTCTTTTCGTGGACTGCTGATAGGCAATTAGATTCAGAACGCAACAAGCTAGATAAATAAAATTTAGTATGTCGTCTTGACAATTATACCTGCAGATTTGTCAAATGTAACACTAATGGCTTGAAGGGAAGAGGTCCAAAAATGCGATCGATTTTCTCTCACTATAGCCAGCCATATTGTATATATCTATACTTAAAAAAGGCAATGTCAGGTGTGCTCGCGATGTCCAGACGAATCATCACACTTACAGCCAAGGAAATTCTAAGTACCACACGTAATCGTAATGGTAACTCACGCACTCGAAGCCAGAATTTTAAAAATTTAATCTAGAAAATTTTTATTTAATGTTTTGTATTGTTTTGGATAATTTTTTTGCATGTTTCCTGTCGTAGAATCTTTCTAATGGCCTTTAAAAAACAATTAATGCACTCATCGATAGAACAAAACAATTTTCGTTCTAATGAAGTTTCATTTTGAGCTTCAAACGTAATTTACTGAATTTTGAGAAATTCTAAAAAAAATAGTCAGTTTTACCATCTAGAAATTTTATTTTTGTTTTAAATTTGTTGTATTCGACGTTCTAATAAATTAATTTATTATTTTCAATTTTTTCATCTTATAACTGAACGGTTCTGTCGGATTTAAAATAAGAACGGTTAAAATAGCTTTTTTCCGTTTTTTAATTAATTTTTTCCTGGCTGCTGAAGATATTTTTTTCTAGCGAGTATATCCCTCGAAGTTTCTCCGGAGCCTTCCCAACATGGCATTGTTGTACTCATTTAGCTGGACGATGCAGTATGCAGAATGGTCATAACCTTCAACTGAATGAACTGACATATTTTCGGTATCTAACGTGTTTATGTCTCTGTATATTTAACTTGTTGTATAATATTTTCACGTCGAAATTTTTTAATATTACTGGATTAATGTACCTGTATTGTCTTTCTACAGTTGAATGTCATTATCGCGAAGAAAAATAAGCTGGAAAATTAATAACGTAATCTTTTGTTTTGTTTTCAGAACTTTTTCTGCGTCATTGTGAGCGTTTTTTTTCTTTCATTTTGTTGAAGTCCTGATTCCATCGGGCAATGCTGTGCGTACTGCTAGCAGTTACTATGAAAATGACCGGTATCTGGCAATGTCGACAATCACTGCTTATTAAATTTCTCCGGTCGGTATTATGTGCTAGCGATTGTCGACATTTGCCAGATTTTGGTCTTTCACTGCAACGTATATGTTACGGTCAATGTGGTAAATCGGTCATTATGCGTTATAACTGAATATTTAAACGGTTATTATGTATAATAACCGGATTTTTATCCGATTACAAGCGACCACCGATTGCTGCGCATAATTACCGCGGCGATAATGCATACAGCCGATTTAATACATTGATAGTAACATATAGTATGTCACGAAATATCGATATTCGGCAAAATGTCTGGCAATCGCCGACGAATGCTAAGTTTCCGGTCGGTAAATGTTTGGTGATTGTCGACATCTGCTGATTGGTCTTTCACCGTACGATATATGTGCTATAATAATGGTAAACCTTGCGGCTATGGTCATAACCGATCTTAAGCGGTTATTGCGTAATGGCCGCTGGTTATGCATAATTACCGCGGTGATGATGCATAATGTAACAGATTTACCACATCGACTGTAACATATATGCTACACCCGCTGCTGGTTGTGGGAGTATGCGGAAAGCCGAGGAGAGAACACTCCTGTTGGCTGAACGTATTGGACGCAAATGAAAAAGAATATTTTCAAGTTCTATATAACTAAAGAAGATTCAGCAACGGTTTTATTATTACGGCTTTGATTCGGAAGAAATCGTTGACAATCGAAAATGACGCGATGACGGTCGTTGAAAGTCCCTTAACTGGCTATTCAAAGAGCAGAATACTCAAGGGAAAAAAAAGAAAGAACCACCATGAAGGGGAAAGATATTAAAAGAAGCGAAAGACAAAAATAGCAAAAGGAAATCGAAATATCGTCTTAGCCCTCGAAAAGAAAATGTCCACCATGAAAAAAAAGTAAGAAAGCGAACGATGAGCTGTGATGAAGCTATGCAGTATCTTTAAGTAGATTGGGTTTTGGAGCCCCGTAATGCTCTTAATCCGAGCGAAGTTTTAGAGACTGGAGCCGAGTTTTTTTCTTTCCTTCGCTTGTTGCTTCCGAAATGAGGTGAGGCACCGTTCTCGCGGTGCCATTCTTTGCAAACTGCCTCCTGTAAGCGCATTTCCGCGGGACTTTTTAATCAAGACGATAAATTAGTTTTTGCTGGTCTCTGACCTCATCTTGGCGAGATGGGAGTATTTGTTGGAAGAGGATTGGGGTGGTTAAATGGTTGGGATTAAGGCGGAGGCAGGGCTCGTATATTTCATGAATGAATTTCGAGAAACAGGTAGATAGGTCCTGGGATTTAAAGCATTTTAATATTTATGTGTTTAAATATAACTTTTTTGGTATTCAGTCGGTTATTTTCTGTTAGAAGATTTGACCAAGTCTTCTTTTGGTGACAACAGGAAATTTGATATCGTACATAATTTTTAACAAAAATAAATGAATTTTCTCTTTTTTATGTCAGTGGAAAGACAAGTTTTTCTGTGAAGAAGTAATTAGGAATCTTATTAAAAGATGGCAGAAGGTTATCGAACAAATCAGGCTATGTTTAATTGATTTATTTTTATTCTTAATATAAATAAATGGCATTTGGATAATATAAACACATAACCAAAAAATTAAAGCGAACGACCAGCTGTGATGAAACTATGGTAAGATTGATACCGAAGAAAGTATAGTAAGATGACAAAGAGAGAATAAAATACATACCTTTTCCAACAACTCAATATTTGAGAATTTTCTCCGGGCTGTGATAATTTTTTTATATTAAATTAAAATGGAATTAATTTCTTATTTTTAGCAACGATTTTCTTTGAATTTGATTCTTCTGCGGGAAGTCCTCCTATAATTACTAACGTTACAGCAGCGAAGTAGTGAGTTAGCGTTCTGTTGAAACAAATAGACCACGTTTTAGTATAGGTGTAAACACAATGTTTTAGTACCACTATGGGCAGCTGAAATACATTTTCGGCTAACACATTCACTGTCACTATTCACGCCTGAGATTCGGACCATCTATCTAATTAGATGACCGCTTCTCTGCCATCTCTTGCCTACTATAGAGAAGGGGTCATCTAATTATATAATAGGTTCTGGACACGCCAGCGAGTCTATGGCGGTGAATGTGTTAACTTATAGGAAATAAGTTTAAAAAAGACTCACGCAAGATGTATCAAACAGAGAAAGCTGTTGAATTGTTTTCTGCACCCCAAAGTGACCCTGAAAATGTCAGCAGAGATGCAGATGACAGAGCTAATGCTGTTTCTGATTGAAAAGGTGGACAGAAAATTTACTATATTTGATTTTAAGCCAACTCATAATGAGACTTTATATACAACAGGAAGTACAGTACCGTCTATCTGATGGGTCTGTGACATTTCTATTCGTCTATATGCTTCACAAGTCGACTCGTACATAAATACAGGGTGCCCACTCTTCGACATTCGACCTGTTGACTCCTGTTCATTCGAAAAAGTATTTTTATCTTATAATTTAAGTAAAGAGAAAAAAAATAATTTTCAAAACGCGGATAAACCTTATTTATTACATATAATATAAACGTTTAAATAAGGTGTGGTTTTGTGTTTTACGGACCAGGATCGGTGAAGATCTGCAGAAACCTTCTCGAAGTCGTGTCATGAGATCCATTGCAATCGGTAATATTCCGATAAGGAATCTTCCTAAAAATAAATCAGTATACAAAAAAAATGACTGCTTAAAGGGTTAGACGGACATGAGTCCTTTTTGCCAAAAAAAATGCAGTGACTGATATTGACAGTTCCTCATTTCAGCCGAATCGGTCGGAAAAATCGCACAAAATCAGCGCCACTTCCTTCCGCAGCCTGGAAGAAAATGAAAGAAGATTAATATTTAAAGTGTTCGGTCATTAAGAGATCATAATCTGAAATTCATACGTGCATTAAAGAACTCTTTGCGATTGGCCGGCAATGCGTGGACTTAATTCTCGAAACTCTGCCGCGGGACCGGAAAATTTTATAATGCGCCACACTGAGCGAAAAATGAACGCTTTTACGTGAATTATTAGATTGATTAGCATAATTATTTCCTGCTTTGGGAAAGACGGTTATAGATTTTTGTATTAGCCAGACAGTTTAATCTGATCTTAATGAACGTCTGAGCTGGATGTGTGTGTATAACAAGGTAAAAGTAATTTTATCGTTCAGTTAGACTATAGAAGATCTTTACGCATAGGTTTGTTATTAATTGTTTCTTTTTTTTCTTCGTAAATCTGCTTTATGGTATTGTTTAGCTAAGAAGAATAAATGGGGCTTTTCGCTTTAAGTATTAAAAAAGTCAGATTTTTTACTTAATTTTTTGTTCTTAACATTTGAAACTTTTCGCCTTATTTTGGCATTAATCATCTTCCAGGTAACAAATACATAGGAACATAAGGGCTGTCTGTATCCATAGTGATTCAGAATTGGACGTTAGAATTTGGTGGGGAAGTAGGGAATAGTAAAAGAACAGGATTTTACATAGGGAAATATAATCAAACTTTATATATGCCCGGAAGGTAGCAATTGATAAGTCCAATGATATATATGTTATCTTTATGACACTGTTGCAGCAAATACAGAAGTACTGATAGTGTTATTTCATTGATTGGGAAACAATCTGGAAAGAAGCTTGGTATTTCAATGACGTTGACGACAGAAACGGATATTGTTTCTTAACGGGGGTCCATATCATTTTTAACAGAGCCTCTTACAGAAAGTTTTCCATGCCTTCTTCCCAAAAGAGAAATCAATGGGAGATAAATCTGGTGCTTACGTTTGATGCTACGGTATTCGGTGGTAGGGTTAGTATTCTTCGGGATCAGCTGCTCGCGCGCTTTTCCCTGTTACATCTTATGTTAGATGCATGTAAGCTATTCATGAAACGTATAATAATTCATGTTAATCATGTGATGTCAACTTGTCAATGACTTATGCACTGGGGAAACTTTGCTCGTGAATAGCATGGCCTGACTGGACCCTTGTGCTATGAAACAATAACTCACCACCTCGCTTATATGTGAATAGAAGTTACTCGCACACAGTGCCATCTACTGCGCCATGCGTCCGTACCTTCCTATGTGAAATCGTGTTCTTACGCTATCCCTACAAAATTTCAACGATCAATTCTTAATATCCTGTATAAAGAAAGCACCTAGTCCTGATGGAAAACCACAGGTTCTTGGTGAATTATGTTTAACTATTTACGTTATTTTATGATCGTGGCCTAATAGAAGTTAGTTTAGTTGTAGTGCGTGATGGATCAAGTCAACCTCCTTTGTGGTTGTTCCTTCGTTTCGCTTTAGGTGCATCGTACAAAACCGTGCATAGTCAGTAATATATTTCAGTAATTTCTTGAAAAAAACCTGTTTGGATCTTGTGTATTAATATTGGAAAAAGCAGCAAGGCTTTTAAAAAATTGAAAAAAGTAATTTGAATTTACATTTTAATTAACACTTTATTTGCCGCTGATGTCATTTGACTCGCAACTGTGATTCACACCTATCTAATTAGATGACCCCTTCTCTACTAAAGAGATAGTAGAGAAAGTGGTCATCTTCTGAAGAGATTGTAGAGAAAGTGGGTCATCCAGTTAGATAGAAGGTCCGAATAACACAAGTGAGTCATGGCCGCGAACACGCTAAAAAAGCAATTCAAAGTAATTTCTTATAAAAGTACTTTGATTTTAATGTTGAAGGTAGATTACTGCTAGTAAACTAAGAAGTAGAAATTTATTTTAATCATTTTTTTCTTTTTAGTCTTTAATTAATACTTCATTATTACACTGGCATACAAAAATTAAGGAACATTTCGTAAAATGCGAGAAATTTGCAATTAATACGAAAACTATGTTTCGAAATCAGTTCTGGACAATCGCGTGACATTCAATAGAATATCATATACATATTACAGTAAAGATTCGGTTAAGAGGGAAATTAGGGGGACCACCAGAAAGGGATGAAGGCGAAAATGGTGTTTCACTCATCCTGTTTTACAGAAAGCTGATAAGGACATGTAACTTTTATCAATGGTTATGGTTTAATGTGCATAATATTTATATGCATTTTCGTAAGCATAGCACAAATATTCGGGGAGATATAAACGTTTCTTTAAAAAAAACCCAAATTTTTCCGCATATGTTTTGCTTATAACATTCAGAGTTTTCATTCAAATTATTAGAAATTTGCAGAACACTTGACAATATGTTACAAAAGTATTGTATTAAACTTTGAAGTAAATACGTTGAATATTACAGGAAATATGAGTGTTTGTACTAAATTTTTTACTGCGCATGTGCGAGACGCACAGCGGAATTTTTCTTTCATAACTTCAAAGCCAAATATATAGAGCAACTTAAAAAAAATCCAGTTGAATCCCATTAAAATTCAGAAAGCTGTCGGCATTTCAGTGAGGTGAATTTCAATTTCTCTTTAAGAAAAGCTAAATGATGAGGGTTCTTGTACAAACTGATATTTTTAAAATTTGAATCTTCGAACATTAAAATTGAATTTTAGTAAAACTGAATATCCTGAATACCATGAACACTTATAAATCAAATATATTATTTAAATTGTATGTTCTCGAATACCATTCGAATCTCTATTGAATACTCTATTGAATGTCACACGATTCTCCAGAACTGATTTCGAAACATAGTTGTCGTATTAATTGCAAATTTCTCGCATTTTACGAAATGTTCCTTAACTTTTGTATGTCAGTGTATAAATATTATGGACTCCCGAAATCAGTTTCTCAAATTCAGTATTAGGTGGTGCCATACGTATGAAGTCAAAATTTAATTAAAATTAATTTATTAACTGTTAATTAATGTCTGTAAATGTTAAATGTATTGTCATCCCAATACATTTAAGAATACACTAGCGAACAAAATCTCAAAACTAGCACATCAGGAACTAAGTGATAAATTGATTACAAAATTTACATTTATACAAATATGAAAGACGCCAAGTTAGAAAAAAGGAAAAACTGCACCTTTTCCCTTTAAGTAAAGAAAATCATTTATGCCATTGGAAATTTGGGTAAATTATTGGTAAAATAACGAGTCTGTGTTCTAACATTTAAAAAAACTTCTTTAAAATTTGATATTGTCAGCATGTTGCGCAGTTCGTTGTTGTGTTGAGCGATATCCAACTCAAAACAGTCGATCATAAAATCCTCTCTATTCACTTTCTCCTCCGAGTGGCAATATTTTCAACTATCAGCCGGCCAGTATCAATGTAACACCAGAACTCTCAGAGAAATACTTAGTATTTTTCCCACGGGAGCCCGTTAAGTAGTTTTTCTTCGGCAGCGG
>BGPR01033024.1:0-17194 GCA_013235015.1 Araneus ventricosus | reverse complement strand
TTGCTTTTCTATAAGTAGCGGTAATTGTTGGAAACAGTATTTAAATTGGACAATTTATCTTATGTATTGGTTACAAGCAAGATAGAAATAAACTAATTCAACACCACAATTGTCAATTTGAAATGCTCTGATTGGATTCACATGCAACTTGGATCGGTCTGTCGTTCAGTAGAAACCATCTTTGCTGCAGCGTCCTCAATATTAGGTGCGCCCCCTCCTTTCTTTTCAGTCTTCATACTGTGGTCACAACGAGGACCGTGTAGTCCATCCAGTCTGTAGCTCAATAGGTTTTTTTCTGCTTTTTATGTTCAATAACCCCTTAAAGATCGCATGATCTTTAAGAAAACATTAAAAAAGTGCCTATTTCTTTATTCAAGAAAATTGTATAAAAATAAGTGTATGAACAATAATATATGTATTCATTTTTAATTTTTGGAATTTTTTAGCTTGAAATTAAGAAAATTTAATTTTTCAGAAAAACCAACAATCTGTGTTATTGTGACAACCAACTACATTATAAATAGTCTGCTCCTGCCATCTGGTGTGTGAAATAAGAAATACATTTTTTTCCGGTTATAAGAAATGGATTGTTTTTAATCTTTTTGATGCGTTAACTTTGAACACTCCAGCCCGGAAATATCACGGGCGCGAGAAATAGAATGCGAAACCTCCTCCGTGATTTTAACGGGATCGAGGGGTTAAAGTGCATTCTGTAATTCTGTTTACATACTGCTTCAGTTAATTCTAAGTAAAATTCAAAATCGGGTATGTCCATAACATATTTTTTAAGTATAGGACAGTTTAGTAACGTGCTCGATGGCCAATTAAAAAACAGAAACTAATTAAAAATCAATACAGATAATTCAATGGCTTTTAAAGAAAACATTTTAATATCTGTATTTTCCTAAAATATTTTGGATGTAATTTGATTTTTTTTGGAGGGGTGTTCATTTTCCCGAAAATCAATTATCCTCGTTTAATATTTTGTTGGAAATGCTATAAGGATAGTTAATATTTTAAAATGTGTAAGGAAGCAGTTAGTTCTGTTCTTACATTACAAATGGCGGCATTAAACTAAGCCCACTTTTGCAGTGTAAATGCTTGTACAATTTTAAGAACACAGTAAGATGAGTTTTGTAGAACAAAAACTAATTGTAATTTTTAAATATACATTTTCCCAACTTTCGGGTAAGCAATGTTAAACATAATTAATACACTATATTTATTTATTTATATTTTTAAAGTTAGCTCCAATATTTTTATGTTATGTTTCACTGTAACCTTTGTCTTCAAAATAGACGTGTGCTCGACTGGCAACATCAGTTGAGGTATTTACGTGCCTCGATTACCATATCGTTACAAAAATGGTCATGTGAATGTCATCAAAAATGGGTGCACGTGAAAGGCGATTAACAAGCAGGATAATAAAAAAATAAATCAATGACTCTTTATTCCACGAAGATTTCAGCAAAACACTAAAGTAGCACAGATAACAAAACTGAACAGCACATGTATAAACTAACAACAGAGATCACCAACAAACCTCAGACACAGCACTTTCGATAGCGCACAAATGTTTCTGATTAGCTCACCAGCTTGCTTGCTGATCAAACTCCAACTCAGACTTTTGGTTTGAGAGCTTGCTTTTATGCCTTTTCAACGGGAAGTGACGTCAATACATAGGATGTGAGGTAATCTTTAGAAGGTTCTTGATATTTCTGGCTTCCAATTAAGATAGGACCACAGTTCAGGATTTTTCCTAAAAGATTCCTTTTTGTGGCCGAAGTTAGCATATCAGGGAAACAACTTTACAGCTTCATAACAATATGTAACTTTTTACTCGAGTGAGTTTACTTTTGCCTAGTTAGCGTCTGAATAAGCAACAAATGAACATGATTTATTATTTTGATTTTTTTTGACATTGGCAGTATTTTTTACAGAAATCATGGGTATTTCAGGACCGCTTTGATCCATTATAAATTATAAAAAAGTAAGAAAAGACAGATGTGGGACAACGGAAATTTTCTTGAACTCTTCTCATCTGTATCACCTTCACTCCATAGAAAGTGACATTTTAAATGAAGTAATTGAAACGATCATTGATGGAAACAATTATTTTTTTCCTTTAATACTCTATCCCATCAGGGACGTATCAATCAATCCATCGAAATCGACAAACTTGATCTTTCCGTGATATTGATGTGGACAAGGATGTATGATCTCCAGCATCTATAAATCCTTCTTCAAAGATTGAAGATTCTTAAATCGTTGCATCAATTTTTAAAAACGGCGTGTAAAAAATTAATATCCCTTTAACGAAAATTATTTTCAGAACATTTCTCTTTCATGTGTTATTTTAAAATTTGCAAAAATTGTAAATTAATTTACAAAAAGTGAAAAACAGGTTGTTTTATTTGGCGCAGGGCAGGCACCTTGTGAAAAGCCTTTGCAGGTCACAGCAGCATCACCCAAACCAGTTAGTCTCACGCTCTCTGAGAATGGAATCCTCATTCTGGTGACACTGGACCACAAATGCTCTCCCCTGTTGCATCTGCACAAACGAAATAAATTCAATCAAACAGTGTACTTAAAAATTAGTTGCAATATACTTACGAATTTTGTAAAGGGTGTCCATAATTAAAATCCTCTCATTCAGGGATGCCTGCAGCCGTAACCATTCATCAGTGAAGAGTTAAACTATTCGGCTGACAATGTAAGGGAATGGGAAAAACACTCATCAAATAAACAATATTTCTGAATATGGACAACGGACATATTATGGTGAAAACAAACAATCTTTTCGCACACTTTTTTGGACTGGACGATTCTACAAAGCCAATACGAGTTATCCACTGTTTAATTAAAAGTTAAATAACGGCAATTGAGTCAGGTCCAGCCATATAGTTTCTCACATTTCCGGGAATGATTACGGCTTTAGGCAGGTTCCAATAAAGGAGTTTTAATTATGGACAAACTACATATATTAATCCATCTAAAATTTACACAAAAAAGTAATTTAAAGGTGAATTAAAAATATTTTATAATATTAAGATTTGTGTCCGTTGAAAACCGAGATTCGTTTGCAGCACCAGAAAATACATTTTACGAGAGAAGTTCCCTAAATAATAAATAATGTCTATTAACGTTTGCTTGAAATATTGCTTTTTGAATTTTTAATTAATGTTTCGGTATTAACAGTTGGAACTTTTCCCAAACCCTGAATAATACGTATCGGGTATACGTATTACGTTGCTTAGGAATAAAATGTAACAGAAAGACATTTATTTGAAATCAATTAATGTTCGAGCAATTTAGTGTCTAATAGATTATGCACTACATGATCAAAAGTCCCCGGATGCATTCGGATGTAATGATTTTTTCGAATTTCTACAGAAAGGCTGGAGGAACTGCGCTTGGACTTAGACGACGTTAGGAAGGAATGAACTCGGTGATTCTCTCACTAGTTATGCTTAATATTTTCATCGCTTACATGCATTTCTCTAAAAGTAGCACTTGTATTCTGGAAGATATAAAAATTTCTTAAAAAATCCCAAATTTTCTAGCATCATTTCTACTTATAACTTGCAGAGGGTTTACCCAAAATGTATGAAACCTATAAAATACTTGAAAATATATTAGAGAAGCATTGTATTAAAATTTAAAGTAAATGCTTTGAATGTTAAAGGAAATATGATTATTTGTATTTAAAAAAATTTATTGCGCATGTGAAATGTAGCAGGATTTTTCTTTCACAACTCAAAGCCAGATATATAGCACATCTTACATAAAATGTCCATTTGAACACCATTAAGATTTGGAATGGTAACGGCATTGCAACGAGCGAATTTGTATTTCTATCTAAGAGAAACAAAATGATGAGAAATTTTCCACAAACTGATTTATTTAAATTTCGAATAATTTACTGAATATCTAGGCATACTTACAAATAAAAGACATAATGTAAATTACTGCTCTAGGATTAGTTTTCAAAATTTTAAGTTTAAAGGGGGGGGGTCGTAACCATTATACCAAGCACCTTTCTAATTATACTGAAATGAGTTTTTGGTTAATTATTATTTTTTTTATAAATTTAAAAAAAATATTTAATTAGACATAGTGAAATTTTACCATATTTTGACACAAGAAAATTTGTAAAAAATAAATTTTTGAGTTTTTTTTTAATAAACTCGTTTCAATACAATGAGAAAGATTTACTTTACTTTTATAAAAAAAATTAAACGTGCATCTGTAACAGATTTTGAGAAAAGGCACATCGAAATGGCCAATTTAACACTGTTGGTATAAGGATTTCGACCCCAGCCCTTTAAAAAAATATCAGTATATGTAGAAAAAACCCCCACAATTTGCTTTCTATAGAGAGTAACACAAATTCCGCTTTATGAAATGCCAATATCTTTCTAGATATTAATGGAATTCAACTGAAATTTTTTATAGAAGTTGCCATGTATATCTGGATTTGAAGCTGTGAACGAAAAATTACGCTACATTCAGCACATACGTAGTGAAAAATTGTTTGCTACAGACACTAATATTTTGTCTAATATTCAAAGTATTTACAAAAAGTATTTCAAGTATTCTAATAGTTTCGTATGATTTGGGTAAAAAGTCTGCATTTTATAAGAAAAAAAATACGGGAAATATACGATTTTTTAAAGAAATCCTCTGAACCTTCAAGAATATGCGTACTATTTTTACGGAAATTGTATGTAAGTAATCAGCGTATTAAGCATAAACATTCATGACATTTGCAGATCATTATCAGCTTTCTCTGAAACGGCTTAAGTCGAAATCGTTTTCCTTCTTCATCAATTTCGGTTCTGTGCCCTAAATGCCTTCGCGACCGAATCTTCACCGTAAAATGTGAGTTCAAACCTGTTCATCACATTTTAGATGTTGAAGTTCAATTCCTCTGGCCTCTCCGGATACTTTTGGTCATATAGTGTATATATATATATAATGTCTTTTTTGAAAAACAACTTACGATAGACTTGTATACGTGTGATTATTATTTGGAAAGAATAGGTTCTATTAAATAATATCACCACTTTCTTTATCACAATGTAGGATCAAAATATTTTTTTGCTTCATTTTAAATTTCAATTATTATAAAGATATACGTGGTAACTGCGAAAACAATTTATTCAAAGTGTTACATTTCATTTTGTACAAAACGATGCGTTTTTTCCCCCCCAACAAATCTGAAATTCACATCTACTTTATACAATTACGTGTCTTTTAATATATTATGTGTGCACGTGCATGTGCGCAAGCATGTGTGTTTCGGGGAATAGGCATGGGAGGGTGTTTGTACAAAAAAAGCTCGAGTTGTTGTCTTTTTCTCCTTTATTGACTTGAAATAGTTGTTAAATTCACCAGTTCCATACGAAATATATTCCATACTACTCATTACTTTTATCTCTAAATGGATTGTATTTATGGATACAAAATTTTTCCAATAGGAACTCTCAAATCTTACGCAAAAAAATCACCTTCACTGAATAAAATGTTGTGTTCTGAAAAATAAAAGAAAAATTAATAATTTTATCCCCAGTAATCTATATTTTATTGTTCTATTAATTTGCATAATACTAAATTTTTAACAATATTTACTGAGATAGAAAATTTTCAAAAGTATGAAAATCTACGAATTGCTTAATGTTTTTTAAAGATTAAATTTTGATATAAGACTTAATTTTTTCAAAATCATATTTTAGGGAGGTTCTGCCTTTATCTTTGCTGGATATAATGTGACTTAAAATATTTATGTTTCATTTTTTTATTTTTAATCGACAATACTAAAAAAATATTTATTTATAGTATTAAAATACCTATTGTTTCGTTAATTTTTTCTATCATTTTAATCAATAATATTCGCCGTATTCATCACTTTATTTTCTATATTGCTCGCAGTATTTCAAGAGAAAAAGGCAATCTGATCTAGTATCATGAAGTATTTTTCATCAATTGACTCATCTACTTCAGCCGTAAAAGTAAAGATCTCTGAGTTGATCTCATCCTAATTAAATAAATAATTAATTTTAATTATTTAAATAGTTTATTATAATTAATTATACATGGTGGTGCCCAAGATTTGTTTAGTAAATTTAATATAAAATAGCCAAAACCTGAGAAAGATAGATGTTTAAAAATAAGATTTCACTTTTTCCTTATTGATATTGAAAAATATCTCATTAAATTAAAATTTTTTTGAAGTTTTATGTTACTTTAAAATTTATTGAATACCTAAATATTTGCTTTTAACTGTCGATGGAGATTTAATTTCACTGTTTTAAATGGCTGTCTTCATATCCCATGCTGTAAACATGTATTTAATTTACCTCTAAAACTTTTTAAATTAAATTTTGTGTCATCCATTAAAATATTTACTAACTTATGTTAAAAATAACCTTTCGCGGTTTATCGAAAATCCTTTGGACAGCCAAGCTTTTTGAGAAGCTAGGAGATTTGAAAATTCCTTCGTGCAACAGATTTTCTCATTCTAATTAAAAATAAAAGAGGCAAAAGATAGAAAGATTTTATGTTGGAAATCCGTCGAGTGCTATTTTAAGTAAATGAATCTAAAATGTCACAATACTTAATTAAATTATATGCCATTCTTTAAAAAATTTTAATAACATATGAGGAAAATTAGTATTCGAAGGTTTTTAAAAAAATTTGCTTCAATTGATATTTTCATTTTTATTTACAAGCATTTTACACAAAAATGAATTTGTGTATAATAATGTTTTATTAAAAATCGTTTGGTTAAATTGAATGATTTAATTTAGAAACATTGCAGACGATAAATGGATTTTCTGAACAATAATCTACTCTATTAAAATTCGAAGGTAAACAAACGTATGTATGTATGTATGTATGTATGTATGTATGTATGTATGTATGTATGAATGTATGTCCTTCTATCTTCTCACGAACCGCCGAACGGAGAAGCGCGCGGAAAGTACCAAAAGATGGGGAATAATCCAGGGAAGCCGTTTCGGCCATTTATATTCCGAAATTTTAATTAGTGAAAAAGATATTAATTAAAAACTAATTGACAACAATGCTTTTCATTGTTTCGGATACTTTATAACAATACTTTTCATTGTTGCAGAGCAATTCAAAATATATTTTATTGTTGAAGTCGTTTACTTTAAAGAACATTGTTACAACAACAATAAAAAAGTGACGCTGACAGAAATAAAAAATGTATTGTTGGAAGTGTATAAATTCTTTTTTTTTGTCCCGTGATATTTTGTCACGTGAACAGAATCATTTTAACGAATTTACAGGCGTGTTTTGTTTCTGTAAAGTTATGTGCCGAAAGATATAGATTAGTTATGTTAGTGATTTTAATCAATATTCATTGATTTGATCAAGTTTAAATATTTCTGGTAGCTGCTATTTTAAACTGATATTTAGAAGTTACTATTTTTGGTTTGTTCAATTCTCGCTTTTTCCGATGCCTAAAAGGAAAAGAAGAGTTACACGGGATGATGCCCGTAGACAGCAGGCAATTATGAAACGTGAAAGGAGAGTTGCTGAAACTCAGGAAGAAAGAAACGGCCTATTTTCAACTATGGCAAAAAGTGGCCAGGACAGAACAAATTAATAGCTTATTGACAGTAATGGCACAACGTGGCCAGAAGAGAAGAGCGGAAGAAACCGAAGAACAACGAAATAAAGGATTGTCACACATGGCACAACGTGGGATGGAGAGAAAAACCGAAGAAACAGAAGAACAAAGAAATAGCCGATTGTCAGACATGGCACAACGTATCCAGGAGAGAAGAGCCAAAGAAATCAGATGAACAAAGGAATGGTCGATTGGTAAGACAAGACGTGTCACGTGACCTCAAGGAATGACGCATTATTCGAGATAGCCCATTATAGAAACATTTATCGTATATCCTATTAAAATTCGAACGTCAACAGACGTATGTATGTATGTATATCCTTCTATCTTCTCACGAACCACTGAATCCTGAAACTAGCCGTAAGAACCAAAAGATGGAAAATAATCCAAGGAAAGTTACAAAGATATTAATTAAAAACGTCAAAATGATTAAATTGACGTGCTACCATCTATTGGCAGCATGGTGAATTCATTCAAGGCGGTTTCTTTTTTCCTCTATTATTAGTTTTCACATTAGGTGTTGCATTTTTTTATTTCTTTAACGGAAGTTGGTATTTTTTTGAGCGAGCTTCTGTGTTTGGATTTATTAACAATGGACAAAAATCGTTTTCCCGCATTTTTCTTTCTTTTTTGACGTACGGTGTTTCGCAACATTTACGTTTGTTGGGGGAAAATATTAATTCATTTTTATCCGGTTTTTTTCATTATTATTCAATTACGGGCAAGACGAAAATATATGTTTCTGGTGTTTAATTTATCAGTTTGGTGTACTTTTAAACTGTTTATCGTTTCTGTTTTTATTTCGTTTTATTTTTTCTTTTGCAAAACAAATATCATGCTCATCTGTTTTAATTTATAAGCATTATAATTCTCGCGTTTTCATTCAAACCAAACTGCTTTAAGGTTTGGCTTAACTGAAAGTTTTAATCCAACAAGAGAGGATTCAAAACAGATTTACGTTTTTGGGGAAGCTTAGTGATAATATTTGTAGGGAAAAAACAGAGAGGGGCATATGAAAAAATGTGGATTCCGAGAAACGCTGGGTTATTAACTATAAGGTAATTAAAATGTTGGATTTAAAAATTTTAATTAAACAATATAGGATTCAAAGGAAATGTTTGGGGGAACGTAACGTTTACGTTAGCGACAATAAAAACATAACCGACAGCGAAAATAAAAATATAGCGACAATAAAAAATAAACTGGAGGCTGGCATATGAAAATTAATAATAAAAAGACTGGATTTGAAAGAATATTTACATTTGTTGGGGAAAGTAAGTGACAATATTTGTTGGAAAAAAAAAGGAGCCGGGCATATGAAAAAATATGGATCCCAAGGCCTCACGTGATCTCACTTCTCTCCGCCGGGAATATCCCATTATTCAAGATTGCCCGTGCAACGCCGGGCCATACAGCTAGTCTATCCTATTAAAATTCGAAGGTAAACAAACGTATGTATGTATGTATGTCCGGCTATCTTTTCACGAACCGCTGAACGGAGAAGCACGCGGAAAGTACCAAAAGATGGGGAATAATCCAAGGAATCCATTTCGGCCATTTAAAATCCGAAATTATAATTAGTTAAAAAGATATTAATTAAAAACTTAATATTGATTACTTCGCCCGTGCTGCCATCTATCGAGAACTTTGGCATCCAACGTTCTTGCAATTGTTTTTTTATTGACAACTTTGAATCCGTAGTTCTTGGAATTTTTTGTTTATTTATTTAACGAAACCTGGTTTTAATTTGTATAAAAAAGGTTTTTTTCTTCTTATTTAGCAAACTAGGTGTTTTGAAATTATAAACAACAAAACCATTTTCTGGTAAGTCATGAATATCGGTCAGTTACGTGGCGCCATCTATTGAGCAAATAAAATAGAATTTTAAAGATATTAGTTTACAACAGAAAAAAATCAATGAAAAAAATAATTAGAAACTAGAAATATCAAGGAAACTCAAATAAAATTCAAAATTAATTTATTTGAAAGTAAACTTAAACTTTTTTAAAAAAGAATCCAAATACATTTTAAAATATATGTTTCTGGTGTTTAAAATTTATAAGCATAAGAAATCTCGCGTTTTCATTCAAACCAAACTGCTTTAAGGTAGTAAAAAGGCTAGAACTGAAAGTTTTAATCCAACAAGAGAGGATTGAAAACAGATTTACGTTAGTGACAATATTTGTAGGGAAAAAAACACAGGGGCGGGCATATGAAAAAATGTGGATTCCGAGGAACGCTGGGTTATCAACGATTATAAGGTCATTAAAAGGTTGGATTTAAAAATTTTAATTAAGCAATATATAATTCAAAAGATTTTTTACGTTTTTGGGGAAACGTAACGTTTACGTTAGCGACAATATGTGTAAAAAAAATAAAGAAAAAAAAATCGTTTTCGTGCTTTTTTTTTTCTTTCTTTTTTTGTATCAAAGCGTTTAATTTCGTAACGTTTGTTAGTAGTCCAGTCATTAGGTGCTAAAAAGGAATGATTTAAAGCAAATTCTGGTGGAGTCGTAATTTTTGCTCCTATATGTTTTTTGGGGTGCTGATTTTGAATTTGAGGTTTCCCACCAAACATTTTTGTTGGAATTTTAGTTATAGCCAAAAACATGAAAAAAATGGACTTTCCCCCAGTTGTTTGCTTATAACTCAAAAACTATCAACTGTTTTATGGTATCATCATATATCAAAATAATCAGCACAAAATTTTCTACAATATATGTCTGTACTATTTTTTCATTACGCGTACCGTTTAAGTACTATAACTGGTTGACGTTTGGCGAATGTTTGACTTGCCTGCTAGCTCGGCTTGAACAACAACGAATCATCCAATCTGTATGCGCAAAATTATCTGTCTTACTAAATAAATTCCTATTTAATTAATATACTTTTTCTATCATAAACCTCTTTGTGCAAATAAAGATTTTATCAGTTATATTATGAGTATACTTGCATAATCTGCACAAAATTCCTTCTAAATCTTTCTACCCCTGGTATTACCTGGCTTTCGTGGTTGTGAAGTAAACAACAGAGTAAATATCACGAATTTTTTAATAAGTTAGGAAGCTTAAACATAGCCATGTTATTGTCCCCTACCTGCTCTTGGTATCAAAAGAATCGAAGGAAATAATTTTAATACTGTGAAATTCAAAAGAAATGACAGAGTGCAACCACTAGTTCTATCTAATAAGTGATGCCATCAAGGTACATGATGAAAGTGTATCTATCAACCCTACAACGCTTTTCCAGATAATTTATATTACAAAGCAATCGTATGAACTAGAGGACGTCTTAACATTTGAACTATGTCCCTTTCCATTACCACTGTTTGATGCAGCTGTAATGCGAAAAGGCACGAAATCCTCTTTATACAAAGCTTTCAAGCCATGTACACGGTATTTTAATGCTGAAAGCGATGTGTATATTATTGATGGAGGCTACTTGCTGCACAGAGTCATCTGGAACAGGGGTTCAACTTTTTATCAATTTGTGATAATTATGTAACATATGTTCGTACAAAGTACAAATCAACTGCTCTAGTCATTTTCGATGGGTATTCTGAAAATGAAACAATAGGAGACACTAAATGTTCAGAACAGGCCAGAAGAACACGGAAACAAATGTTAAGTGAAGTAATGTTTGGTGAAACGATGATGCCAACAGTTTCCCAAAGAAAAAGAATATGGAGGCCTTTCTAGGAGGGTGCCATCTTTTTTCTCTTGACCGAATCGGATCGGAAATAATTTTATCCCCGTCTTTTGATGGCAATTTTCATCTCTTTTTTGATTTCGGATTGAAAAGAACTTTGGAATGAACAGGGGATAATAGCCTTTGTTGCTGAAAATCCACCAAAACCCCCAATCAAATCAACAGTTTCCCAAGAAAAATTCCTGGCCAATCGGAAGAACAAGGATAGACTCACCTCCATCCTGATGAACAAGTTCTCCTCATTAAACATGGCATGCAAGAAATCAGACGAAGATGCTGATTGTTTAATTGTGAACTCAGCTCTAGCCTTGGCCCAAAGACATCCGTCTGTGGTTGTCGTAAGTGAAGATATCGATCTTTTCGTCATTTTAATAGACATTTTCACCTTTGACAACGTATATTTCCTAAAACCAGGAAAAGCGGAAATCTCTGTATTGATATTTTCTCCTCACACTGCTTTAGAGAAAACAATCGCCGCTAACATTTTATTCATACAAGCCATGAGCGGATGTGACACCACATCAGTTCTATTTAATTATAGTAAAATGAAGTTTTTGCAGATTTTGAAAAACAATCATGATCTCCTCAAAGTAATTGAAAATTTTTAAGAACCCAGATATAATCCTGAAATTGTTGCGGATTCAGGGAACAGCTTTCTTGTGGCATTGAATGGCTACCCAATATCTGACTGGGATACACCATCCTTAAATAATGTTCGCTACAAATATTACATGAAATCTTCATTTAACAAGAGTAGCAACATGGCTTCGCTTCCTCCAACCGAAACAGCTGACCACCAACATTCCCGAAGAGTTTACAGTCAGATCCAACACTGGCTTGGCAATAAAAAGAGACCTGATGACTGGGGTTGGTAAAGAGCAATCAGTGGGCTCCAGCCTGTCAAAACTCTGAAGCCCCCTTCACCTGACTCTATCCTGCGCAAGATATCCTGCAAGTGCAAGAAGGGATGCACGTGAAATTGCAGCTGTAGGAAGGCCAGACTGTTTTGTTCAGTGCTGTGTCTTCATTGTTGGGACAACTGCAATAACAGGAAGATTCAAGTAATTAATAGTGATGAGGATGATGATGATGAACCAATACTGCCAGATGATTTAGTTGAGGCGTCTTTAACTTTGCATGTCGAGGAAGACACAGATGATCTTCAAAATATTTTGGACCATAAGCTTCAAAGCGAGCAAGATAAAGTGAAGAGACTGGGATGTAGATACCAAGATCATATTTATGATTGCAGGTTGTATTATTATTATTATTAAGTTATTATGACTTGTAAAGTTTAGAATGTTAACTTTTTTTCCATGTCATTTTTTCTTGGTTATTAGATACCAAGTTAATCAAATTAATTAATAGAAATTAATTAAGTTCAATTAAAAACTACACTAAGTACTTTTAGTTCTTCGTAAATAACATTTATTGTGAAAGTGGCTCTAAATTTCCATCAACATCAGCCTTTTTAGAGGTAATCAAGGAATTTTATTCATAACTAATGCTTATGCCCGGCGTTGCTCGGGTCTAAATTACTTTCATGTCTAATATAACAGATGAAAAATTTATTTGTACAAGGAACATTACGGTAGAAAAAGTGTATTAAAAAGTAAAGTGTATTAACAGTAAGATAGTAAGTTTTAGTGTCTACAAATAGGAAGATTTGTTATTGTTCGAGCCGCGCTAACAGGTATGTCAAACTTTCGCCAAACTTCAACCAGTTATACCGCCTAAACGGTACGCGTAACGAGAAAATAGTACATACACAATTTGTAGGAAATTTTGTGCTGATTATTTTGATGTATGATGATAAAATAAAAAAGTTGATAGTTTTTGAGTTATAAGCAAAAAACTGGGGGAAAAGTCAATTTTTCATGTTTTTTGGCTATAACTAAAATTCCAACAAAAAATTTTGGTGGGAAACCTCAGGTTCGTAATCAGCACCCCAAAAAACATATAGGAGCAAAAAATTACGACTCCACCAGAATTTGTTTTAAAAAGACTACCTAATGATTGGACTAAGTAGGGAGGGCCGCGAAAAACACTTCTTCCTAAATACCTTTCCGCTGACTTCACAAAAGTTGCCACTCGGTGCTAGTAGTAATTCCACTGTTTTGTTCTTTCTTTCAGATATTCATTTAAAGTTTTGAGGGGCCGAGACTTGAAATTTGAATTTCGAGTGGGTCAACAACATGCAAAACAAGAAACAGAAAAAAAATCCCTTTAATAAACGAATCTAAAATATAAAAAACTTCAAATGTATTGCCAATGTGTTTACAAATGTCGAGTGGATTAAAATGTAAGTTTTTTTCAAGACTCTTTTGTTGCTAGTAGGTGACTAATGACAAAGTGCCCGTTTATAATAATGGTCAGTAATTGCCATTAGACGCAATGCCCTGGTGGCATTTTATTGCTAGCTAAATTCGTTTGTATAGGCATTCTACATGGAACCCATATAACCCAAATGCCCAAAGAAATGGTGACTGCAACATCCCTAAAACGGAACGTATTAGGTAGCATGCGAATATAATTTCAGAATTCGTTTTCTTAAATATGACGGCAGATGAAAATAAAATATTTTTTAAAAATCAGATGCAAAAAAAAATATTTTTTATTACTAATTCAATAGCAAAGTTTTAAACAGCACTGTTTCATCGAAATATTTTAAGAAACTGTCAAAATCTTAGTAGATTACAATTACATGGATCCAATAATCTAAACTAACATTAAATGCGGCTGCGGGCACATTTTGATACCAATATTTTCCTTTTAGAGCTAAATGAACAACCCACAAACAAATAGCATTTTAACATACAATGTGCATGATAACTTGTTAATAAATACATAATTTTGATGACATTGCGGAAAACAGGTGACTTTGAATTGAATTTTTCAACAAAATAATAAGCAATTCTGGCCAAAATCAGTACGCTAATAGTCGTAATACTTATTTTTATCAAGAAATGTTTGTAATGCACATATACACATACAATTCTCAGAATGGGGATTTCTTTTCAAGAAAATTTTAGATATAATTTAAATTTCTTTAAATCAAAAAATTATCATCTTATTTTAATCTAAATATAAAATTCATGTCAATTCCTTGATGTGAAGAATTTTAAACGATCTTTAACATTTTCATTTTGAAACGAAATCTATGTTATGAAAATTGACCAAAATCTGATTTTAAAATAATTATTATGATTCCTAGCTAGGCGATTTTGGTCAGAATTGCTTTCTACTTTATTCAGAAATCGAATTTAATGTAAACTGTTCTTCTAACTTCAAGGCATTGAATCATTATTTAATGTCTTTCAAGTAATGGGAAAGTAGGCTATTCTAGACCCGGAAAGGAATTTTCGTATGCATTTATCTGTCCACAGATAGTATTTTAATTAATATAGTACTTTACTCACACAAAAAAATGTTCAACCACCATGTATTAGTTTAAATCTGTTTCATAGTACCCAAAGATATTATATCGATAAATATCAAGGAAGCAAATTCATTTGAATATCTGCACGAAGAGTTCATTTAAGTTCAAATTAATAGCAGTTAAGGCAAGTTTGAAAATCAACTTTGTGTTGTCTTATAATTCAACATATGATTAAGGACAAGCTACAATAATTGTTTTATTGCGCAAATGATTCAAAGGCACGTCAGAAAATAATCAAAGATATCTGAAGCAACTATCAGAATATTATATCCTGTCATCGCATTAAAACATCCAACCTAGCCACTTTAATATAGCTAAATATCATTTGCCACTACAGCAACTAACATCTAGACAATTTTATTGATATAAATTCAACAACAAAGTTCTTTCTGTGTTAGTAATGCCCAATAGAACGAAATAGAGAGGTAATTCTTGTGATTATCGTTCGAAAATACCAGATAAATAAAAAGTAGAGGATTCAAACAAAATACAGGTTACAACAAATAACTTCAGCCTATCCGAACGCAATTCGAACAGCAATTAAACTGCATAGACAGCTCAAGTCCAGGAACAGAGAAAGAGTAAGTTCAGTAGGATCATAGCTATGATCTTTCTGAAAATCCGACAAATGGGGATAAAAACAATTTCGGTTGTCACTGTCAATTCAGTGGTTACAAAATTGGACACTTGACTATGTGCGCGTTAGTTCGTAAAATACAGTCTCGCTAATCCGCGCTAGATGGGACCGGGCCTTATGCAGATCATTGAAAGTCCGGATTAAACGGAATTTCCCTTAAAATGCATTTTAGATGCGTAAAACTTTAAATATCGATGTTTTTTCCATTAATACATATAAGTTTTCCTATACTTAACTTCAGCTCTAATACTACTGAAGACCTAAAGATTTAACCTACAAACTGAGTTTTTAACCTACAAAACAATTTTTTTCAAATCCCGTCCGAATTAACCTGATGTCCGGACAAGCGGGAATCTACTGTATTATAGGCAAATATTTAAAAAGGCTGTCATTTGCGATTTCATCAACTCATGATATTGTAACATAACTGCTATTTATTTTGAAAACAGCGAAACTTGGCTACTTAGAAGCTCATAGGATGCCATAAAAACTCAATATATCCAAAAAACCGAACTCAAATTTAGTTCTAAAAATGAGTTCAGCAAGGGAAAACAGTTTCTAAGCTGAAAATGGCAGAATAATTCATTTTCAATGTTTAAAACTTTTAACAAATAATGCGCAATGAAAAAATAAAGGTAAGCGATTAGAATAAATAAGGTGACAATAATTAAAATTTAAAAAAATGAATTACTTGCTGAACAAGTAAGTATGTAATTATAATAAATAAGTGGTATTCAGAACTTTGAATACAATAACTGTAACAATAAAACTTCAAAATAAGTAATAGAATTCAAATGTAATGTCTAGAAAGCATTTTAAAAAATTAGGAAATTTTATTTCTTCTTTGAATGAACGCATTGCCGCGTAAAATAAAACAGACATGGAGAGTATTTATACAACGAAACACAAATCAGAAATATAAAAAAAATTTACTTCTAAAAAAATTTTAGTTAAATAAATTTGGAGATTTTATTTTAAAAATACATCACTATGGAATTCAGGGGAAGGAGAAATATTGCGAATTGCAAAAAAATTCTAATAAAAACTCTCAAATTTAAACAACTTCCACTGTCTATAATGATTGGTGCGGCAAATATGACGGTTGCAGGGACATGGGGCTGCGTTCTGTCTATAATAATTCAATGTAAGTTTTTTCTCCGAGTGAAATTTAAAAAAAATGAGAAATAGAGGTAGACAAATTTTTTAAAAATAAATTAATTAAAACAACTTAGTTTAAGAGCAATCATTTAATATATTTAAGAAGAAAGCTCTCTGAACGTGTGGAAAGCATACGCATACTCAAGATAATTTTCATTTTCTCTCTTTCCTCCATATATACTCCCTATCAAAATTCCCAAACTTATTTTATAAAATCATTGTATATATTTGAGTGAACTCACTCCAAATACTGGTATCAGTTTCTTTTAATGTAAAGTAAAAAAAGAGTCTATCAACACCCTCAAAGCAAAATCTTTGAATGAACACATTGCCATGTAAAATAAAATCAGACACGGATGGTACAAGGGCTCGGACGCATTTATACAACAAGAATCAAATCAGAAATAGAAAATACATTTCATAATAAGAAATCAAAAAGGCTATATCAAAACCCTAAAAGAAAAATCTTCAATAAATTTCCCTTTTTTAAGCGCAGAGTTGGCGTCTCTTCTCCTTCGGCTCTTCACCGAGGCCTCCATGAGCCAGCCCTTCTCTTTCGCTGCTCCTGCGTCAGCCCGCTTTGCCACCTTTTTCA